>ML242650.1:1761-60335 GCA_005239495.1 Nicotiana undulata | reverse complement strand
AAAAAAAAAAAAAAAAAAAAAAAAGAACGAGAGATGAGAGAAAGGAAAATAACGCGAGAGAAAAGAAGAACGAAACGGCTTCTTTCTTCTTGAGTTTTAGTTTCCATCTCTATTGTAGCAAAACCCAGAAATTTTCAGCGATAAAAATTCCATAAATCGAGCTTCAACTCCAACCCATATCACTAAATATAGCACCTTAAACCCACTTGAAATTAGTGTCGATTTCCGTTCGAAGTTGCGGTCTTAAGTCAGCTGCTGGATTGTATCATCAAATTTCTCGTGTTCGTGATTGTTCGGCGCATTCTGTAGATAACTTTGTTATATAAAGAATAAAGCATTACTCTAAAGGTTCAATTTTCCCTTTTGCTTATGATAAATTATCATGACATCTTATTGAATGTGTTTATTCGTTTGTTCAAAAGCTATAAGTTGTGCCGTCCCTTCATCGTTGATTATCTTTTTGTAATATAGATATTTTGGTATTGTTGTCAACATGTATCATAAATCTGTAACTCACTGATTTTTCCATCTTTGTATAGTTTTGGAGTATTTATGTTGTTTAGATAGATTTTGATAATGAAAGGTAATGAAAAAAAAAAAAGTTTTAAAGACAATTTTATCTAGCTTTCTATACATTTCTTACGTGAACCAATAAAGTACTATGTGGCATGCATATAAAAGGATGTGAAGAGCATGAACTACTGTTTGATAAACATATGTAAAAGTTAAGTAAATTGGCTGGAGGTTTATCTTTCCATTTTTTTTTTTTGTAATACTATGCTTATGAACTCGTACTTTTGTATTGTGAAATTTATGGAGTTTGTCCCCATGCTATTTGTTTGGATATATTCATGAAGTTAGTTTCTAGGTTAATTAGCAATTAGAATACTCAAGTTCCCAGACCATTTTTCTTAAGGCTACATCATAAGCAAAGTTTGTTAAAATTGAACAAGTTGTTTGGTTTAGTTGGCGTAGAAACAAAGTGAGTAGGCAGTGAACTTTTGATAGTTAATTCGAATTTATTGAGCCAAAATCAGAATCATCGGGCCTAAGATGAATAAGCTAGTCCATTTCTTATAAATTAATAGATCATCTGAATCCTTCTAGAATAGTAAGATAAATAAACTAGCTAATAATTCCAATAATCAAATCATACCATTTCTATCCATAATAATATCCATAAACCATGACTGTCACAATAATCTCAAACTTAGGAAAGAGACAAAATAATTGAAATACTCTAAAATGCTAGAAAAACTTTAGATGTATTTTAAATATTAACAAATGTGTTCATACCCGAATCTTGGATTGATATGCTTCAATAATAAAAAGATCATGTGTGCATTCCGCGTCTCAATACCTTTAAATTTAAAATAATTGTGTTTTGACTATGTGTACATTCTGTACCTTGGTTTAACATTCAATTTCAAAGTACCTTGTGTGCGTACCGCATCTTGGTGAACACAATTAATAAAAAATATAAAAATTAATTAAACGATAATAAATAAGTCATAGCCAGTAAAATTCAAGAATAGCAAAAATTGATTTAAGCCTTACAATAGTCAATAAAAGCAACCGTGCTAGAACCACATGACTCGAGGGGTGCCTTACACCTTCCCCTCGGTCAACAGAATTCCTTACTCAGTCTTCTGTTTCGTAGACCATAAATTAGGAGTCAAATCTTCCTTTTGATAAGGGATTCAATAAAAGGTGACTTGGAACACCAAAACTCAATTCTAAGTGGTGACTCTAAATAATAAATAATCCCTTTTCAAAACGTCACTTTAATTGGAAAAACTCTTCTAACTCAACCACGTTATATGGTTGCGTAGGAAAAAAGAGGTGTGACAACAACACGACAAAAACCTCGGGCACACAACCAAACAATCACCTCAACAATAACACGGAAACAAAAAATAACACTAAATAAAATGACACTTCACAACTTACACCTTTCCTCAATAGAAACCACGGCCTTTGCAACTCAACACAAAACTCAACAACAAGATATTTCAAGGATAGAAATTTCAAGTAAAGGATTTCCACAATTTGATAATGAATACGAAATTAAGAAAGAAATTAATTCAACTAAACATGTAGTACAACTTGCAAATAAGAGATAAGACAAGTAGACATGTGAAATTAGGTTATACATGGTTACTATAACTTGCTAAAGTAACTCAATTAAGCCATGAAAAGGAAACTACGTAACTAAAAACAGAATTTAAACATTTAGCTCGTATACGCACTCGTCACCTTAAGTACACATCCTTTACATATCGAAAATTATCACAACAGTACCAAATCCTAAATGAAATTTCCCCACACAAGGTTAGACAAGTCACTTACCTCAAACCATGCTAAATCAATCAATTAGAAGGCCTTTTCCTCGTTCCAACTCCGAACGGCAGGACTCTAGCCAAAACAATTTCATACTATAAATATAACTATAGGAAACTAATTCAAATGAATAACTTATGATCTTTACAAAGAATTGAAAAATCGCCCCAAAAAATCAACATGGGCCCACGCCTCAGAACCCGACCAAAATTATAAAATCTGAACACGCGTTCAATATTGATTCCAACCATACAATAATTACACAAATTCGATACCAAAATTTTGCTCAAATATCCAAAATTCGGCCTAAGAAGTTTCCTCCATTTCCCCCCAATTTTTCAACCCAAATCCCTAATTAAATGATCAAATCAAAGATAGATTAGTGGAATTTAATCAAAATCGAGTTAAGAACTCGTACACCAATAATCCCTGTGAAAATGTAACGACCCGACCGGTCGTTTCGAGAATTTTAGCCGCGTTTTCCTTATTTCTACTTTATCATATGTTGCTTAGCCTATCTATGTTGTGTTGAGTCGGTTGGTTCGGGTTCGGAGTGGTCGTGGTGTGAAATAAGACACTTAGTCTCTTAAGTTGGCTTAATAGTTGGAAAAGTTAACCGGAAGTTGACTTATAGGTAAACGACCTCGGAATGTGGATTTTATGGCTCGGATAGCTTCGCTAGGTGATTTGGGACTTAGGAGTCTGTTCGTAATGTTATTTTGATGTCCGGAGTAGAATTAGGCTTGAATTGGAAAAATTGAGTTTTTGGAAATATCCGGTCAGCAGTGGAAAATTAGTTGTCGGGGTCAGAATGAAATTCCGACAGTCGGAATAGGTCCGTACTATCATTTGTGACTTGTGTGCAAAATTTGAGGTCAATCGGACTTGATTTGATAGGTTTCGACATAGAATATAGAGTTTGGAAGTTCTTAGTTTCATTAAGCCTGAATTGGGGTGCGATTCATGATTTCGAAGTTGTTTGATGTGATTCGAGACCTCGAGCGAGTTCGTATCATGTTTTGGGACATGTTGTTATAATTGGTTAAAGTCCCGAGGGCCTCGGGTGGATTTGGGAAGGTCAACGGAATGGATTTCAGAAAAAGAAAGCTGCTGAAATTTTCTGTTGCAGAAGCTGTTCGCCAGAAAATTTCTGATGCGTGGAGTCGATTTTGGGAGCTCATATCTTGCAATCTATAATGAATCTGAAAATTTTTAAAACATGAAAGTTGTAGATATTTGATTCTAGTTCCAGAAAGATAAACCATTCATCATTTGGATATTTGTACAGAAAGTTATGATCGATTGAATGAAGACTGGTGTCACGACCCAAAACCTATGGATTGTGATGGCGCCGGACACCACTGTCAGGCAAGCCAACCCCTTAATCCGTTGAAATACCATCCTGTTTAAAATTTTCAGAATCGTTGCCTTTATTGCTTTTCATAATCAGATAAATAAACTTTTGTAAATTAAACATGATAGGAAATCCATTTAAATTAAATAAGACAAGACTCAACACATCCCAGAACCCGGTGACACAAGTACATGAGCAGTTTCTATGAATTTATACAATTATACAACTCTTGTCCGAGAAATAAATGGGACAAAAGCAATAGAGATACAATGTAAAGACATAGAAAGAAGGAGACTCGGTCAACTGCGGAACGCCTCCAGATGAATGCAGCCCGAGCAAGTCTCCAAATCAATCGCTGAACTATGAAGATACATGTGCAACAAAATGCACAGAAAGTGTAGCATGAGTACATATACATATATGCACCCAGTGAGTATCCTGCCTAACCTCGAAGAAGTAGTGACGAGAGGTCGACTTGACACTCACTAAGGTCCAACGATATAGATAGGACAGAATATACTGAAAACAGTAGACATGTGAGGGCAGTTAAGCAGCAAATACATATAAGGCACTGAAATCCCAATAAATTCTGAAAATAAGTAAATAAGTAATTTCCTTTCTTTAAATCCGTCGTGGCATACGACCCGCTCCCATAAATATATCTTTGAATCCGCCGTGGCGTACGACCCGCTCCCATAAATGTATCTTTAAACCCGCCGTGGCTTACGGCCCGCTCCCATAAATGTATATTTAAACCCGCCGTGGCGTACGGCCTGCTCCCATAAATGTATCTTTAAACCCGCCGTGGCGTACGGCCCACTCCCATATATTTTACAAATATAAGAGTGGGGGAAATCACACATCGCTCGCGGAATGTAGATTGCGAAGCGGTCACATGCACACACAATATTATTTCCTTTTCCTAATACTTTCCATAAACAATTTCTTTCATACTACTTCCCGTAAAAACAATCCCTTTCATAGTATTCTCCGTAAAACAATTCTTTTCATTTTATTTTCCGTAAAATAATTCCTTTCATTTTATTCTTTATTTCCGTAAAACAATTCTTTTC
This sequence comes from Nicotiana undulata, assembly GCA_005239495.1. NCBI lineage: Eukaryota > Viridiplantae > Streptophyta > Magnoliopsida > Solanales > Solanaceae > Nicotiana > Nicotiana undulata. The sequence goes on along the minus strand of ML242650.1, from coordinate 55,568 downwards.
ATTTTATTTTTCGTAAAACAATTCCTTTCATTTTATTCTTTATTTCCGCAAATCTCAGAGAAACAAAACTACACATAGCAGGATTTCATAACATACACTTCATCACAAGAAGAACACAAGGCATGACGTGGGGCCTAACTACCCGGACATAACAATAATAGCCGCTACGTACGGACTCTCGTCACTTGGTGCGTATGTAACCCCCACAAACAATTACACACAGCATGTAGAACACCTATGGGAACAATTACCTCTTACAAGGTTAGAAAGAAGACTCACCTCGCTCCGAAGATCCATCACCAGCCTCCAAGCCTTTACGATGACTAAAATTGATGCGCAACGCTCCCAAACTATCCAAATAACGATAATTCAATGAAAATATACTCAATAGATCATAACCAATTCAAGTTACAAAGTTCCTCAGCCGGCTCAATGAAATGACCAAAATGCCCTCGGGCCGACGTGCCCGGACCTCGAAAATTCTTGAAGAAACTCCCTACCCGAAGCTTTACTAATTCAATTACACATTTTACTCAACTATTCATGCTCAATTCGCGGCTAAAATCCAAATTCTAGGTTTCTTCCAAATTTTCCTCAAATTTTCCCAAATTTTCATGTTCTAATCCATGTAATAATCTTGTATATAACTTGAAATGAGTAGGAGTAACTTACCTTAACATGGATGACGAAAATCCTCTCTTGAAGCTCTCCAAAAATCGCCCATGGCTTTGAAAAATGAGAGAGAAATGCCAAAATCCCGTTTTAATTCAACATTGCCCAGTTCTGCCCTTCTATGCGATCACATGAAGTCGTATGCGATCGCACAGGCAACCCAGATCACTCCTCCGCGATCGCACAAGCACGCCTGCGATCACACAAGCCATTTCCAGCTCCCACCAAAATTCCTTCTCCGCGATCGCACCTTCCCCCTTGCGATCGCACAAGCCTGCCTGGCCCTTCTACGCGATCGCACCCCAACATCCGCGATCGCATAGGTCAAAAACCTTGCCCCTCAGTTTCTTCTCTGCGATCGCATAGCTAAGGCTGCGATCGCATAGCATTACCAAAACACCAGCAAACAACAACAACAATACAACCCGAAATCACCCCAAAACACACTCGAGGCCCTCGAGACCCCGTCCAAACACACGACTCAGTCCCATAACACCCCACGAACTCGCTCGAGGCTTCAAATCACATCAAACAATGCCAAAATCACGAATCTCACTAAAATCCAACTCTATGAACTTTGAAATTTCTAACTTTCACATCCGACGCCGAAACCTATCAAATCACGTCCGATTGATCTCAAATTTTGCACACCAGACATATTCGACATTACGAACCTGCTCCAACTTCCGAAATCGCATTCCGACCCCGATATCAAAATTTCCATTTCCGGTCGAATTCTTCAAAAACCTTCAGTTTTCTATCTTTAGCCAAATGACCTTGAATTGACTTCCGGATATCCGTATTCACTTCCGATCGCGCTCCCAACTCCAGAATCACCATACGGAGTTATTCCCATACTCGGAATCTTGAACGGACGTTAATATCTAAGAAATGCTCTTCAAGTCAAACTTAGGAAATTCCTTCAGAATGCTAACTTCCACATTATACGCCGAAACGCTCTCGGGTTATCCAAATCCTGATTCGGACATACGCCCAAGTCCGAAATCACCATACGAACCTGCTGGAACCTTCGGATCCTGATTCCGAGATCGTTTACTCAAAATTCCAGTCTTACTCAATTGCTTCAACTTAAGGCTTCTGAAATGAGAATTTTCCTTTCAATTTAACTCCGAACCTCCTGAATTTCAACTCTGACAATACACACAAGTCACAATACCCGAAATGAAGTTGTTCATGAATCCCAACTGCTGAACGATGCGCTGGATCTCAAAACGACCGGTCGGGTCGTTACATTCTCCCCACTTAAACAGACGTTCGTCCTCGAACGTGCCAAGAACTGCCCCAAAATTATCTGAAATCACTGGTTAACACCTCGTGCACCTTCCCGTGCTACCACAACCTAGTTGAGCACATTAGCTTGATAAAAATCTGAAGGTATTCCCTTTTATTCATATAATAAACTCAGACCCCAGTTCCAACACTTGAAATTTCTTTGCCATGCATGTTTCTAATATGTGAACACCGCAACAACTACCACACGAGGCAACAGAACACAACTGCGTATCCTTGCTGGATCAGCACCATCCACCACATAATCCATCATCTGACCACAATGACGCTCCCTGAACCTTAATAGCCAGAATTCTACGAATTTGATGCTCTCAAAGCACCTTATAAGATACACACATACATCCTGCTATAATGCTGACGATACCACCACAACGGAGGAAATGTGTAGAAATTCCTAACCAACTGCAGAGTTAACCACACGTTGAAATCTTTTCTCTAAACTTAGATCATCATCTCATTGCAAACCAATAATGGCAACTCCCTTGCAATATACTCGCATAATCCTATCACACCGATCCCAAATTTATGAATCTCGTCTCACCCAGTATGAACTGCTCAGATAACCAATCACCCCAGGCATAACCAACAGTCTCACACGATGCCACAATGCGCCAATAGGCCACAATTCGAACACGACACATAAGGAAACGACATCAGGAAGGGACTACCCGACTCACGCTATAAATATGAACTTTCCTCAGAGAAATAAGAAGTAAAACACAAGAATAATCATTATAGGAGTCTTGCTCAATGTCACACTTTTGCGGCGCGCAACCCGATCCAAATGACATACCTGTGGCGGCGTGCCACCCGATCCCCTCATAAGATTTACATAAGGAAATATACACGGAGCTGAATTGCCTACTATTACAAATCACTGAATATCGGTCACAAGCACGCTAAGTGCATAATACCATTCTGGGGAGACTGATAGATCCATATGCTACAAAAACTCCAGCACGACTGATGTGCGATATATAATCTGAATCTCAGGAGCCATCCTGCTCACATAACCTCGTCACTACGCGGAGCCTCAACACATAAGAAATTATCAAGCCGTTTCACCACTCACACGGCACAATTACAATATCACATGAATTTGACAAAGACGGGACAACACCTGATATCCCAATACCCCTCCTTGAGGAGTGTCATACTGAAATTAACACCTCTGACTCGCATGAAGCCCAAAATCTTGTTTAAGTCCATTCACTCACTTCAAGCTGATTCTACTCGCATTGAACTAGGCTGATAGCCTTTCCTTGGTCCAAATAACCCGCTTTCTTTTTCTTATACACACGAGGACAACCATCATAGCCGACGTAAACACCCCACAGTCCACAACCAACTGAGCCGAACGCCTTCCAGGCATATATTCTCAAATAAGAAATATTATACTTCCTTATACTTAGTCTAAATCTGCAACCAATCAGGTGAACAAGTCACGCTTACACAATCTTCCCGTGGTCACACTCCCACGACTTTCCACACAAGGCAACAAGTATGCACATCCATACCACCGACCATCCTAAGGCTGTAAAACAATTCAAGGACCCGTAATCAGGATACCAAGTCTCTTTCACCAAACACCGATCTCAGGTGACACTGAAGACAACATCAGCTTATTCTAGACATTCAAATCCCTTGTTCTTGCTCCCCTGAGCTCATGACATCCTTGTTAACACCGAACCGCAATCTCGATTCTTACTTTCAGTTACATACCGCTTATTGCACATAACATGCCAATATGGAATAGCATAGGAAGTTCCATCGTAACTCCTGAACTACTAACAGGGTGAACACTTCATCACATATAGAAACCTTTTATTTTCTTCAATTCATGAGAACCATAACAACACACAAGTGATCTCCCACAATCACAATACATGCAAATCCTTAAGTAGTGGTCTGAACCACCATAAACCTTCCGGGATCCGCCTACACCTGACAGGCCATAGCACTTGAATGCTTCCAAATGAAATCTATTACGACGGCCGACGAGCCCCACACACATCTGCACAAACCATACACGTACTCAATCATACCGAAGGGACTGACACTACAGGAAAATAGGTATTTAGCGAAGGGAAATACAGTCGTTAAAACTCCAAATCCGGTCGTTATCAGTCAACTACGCTGGGATAAAACCCGGTCAACGCCGGTCGTTAGTGCCTCCGTCGTTAAAGGTAAATGACCGGATGGCATGGAATCCAGTCGTTACACCAAGATTAGCGAGGGGATTTTCCCATCGTTATATGTCATCCCAGTCGTTAAAAACTTCAGTAACAGTAACTAATTTTCAGTCATTGTTAGTGTTTGGCGACCGGAATTCCATTCGTTAACTGTATGTACTTTCAACGACAAACTTTTTTAAAAACTAAAATTTCCCTTCGCTAATGTGAAGTTTAAGTAATAAATAATATATATTACACGCATTCGAAATCATACAAAGAAATGAACTCAATATTGACATAAAACATTTTTTTTAATTATAGAGAACTAATCAAAGTAGCAATAGTAATACATCCACTTTGCACGATCCTTGTATTCAATTCCTTAAAGAAAAAAATAATTAAAGAGAAAGTAAAATAGTAGTTTGTACAGATGATGACTACAACTCCTAATAAAACGAAATAGATTTTCCTTGTTCTTCAACAATTCTAGTTGCTTCAACTTACTCGGAACTATCTTTAAGGAAGATTCTTCAAACTTCAGGCCCATTATCTGTTAAAAAAGGTTCATATTAGTTGATTAAGAAAACAAGATTTAAGATTGGTAAGTTGCAACCACATAGTAAAATGTAAAACCACGAAGCAAAGAGCATCTCAAATTGGGTGAACCTCAAACAGAAGTACTTCACTTACCTTGGGTAGAATACTGTTAACAGATATCAAATACATACAAGTACGTGCAATAAGAGTTGTTTGCTTTCTATTTTTCTGGTTGATGAGAACCAGTATTCAGGTTTTTGTCAATAATTTTCAAGTGCATGTTTGACACTGCAGCTATTTCAAAACCTACTGCCTTTCTTCAATGAACTCATCTACAGTTCATTTGTCCAGATAATTATTAAAGCATATCTAAATCTTATTTTGCTTCTACTGATCTATGGATTTCAATGTCAGATTGATATTCAAAATGCTGTTATGGAACAAAATCAGGTCGTCGTCGTATTCAAACTTCTAACATTGAATATAATACGGCTGGAGCTGTTGCTCGAGTCCTGTGTGTGGGATTGCCGTCTTCATTCATTGCTATCATCTGATTGTACAGTAGCATTAAGAGCTTGGAGGTTCCAGGTTCTAATACTACCTATAATACTGGCTGCGAACCCACCTGGCTATAACCTTGATGGGTAGAAATACCTTATTAACATGTGCTTGTGGGCAAAACAGGATGCCTAGTCACTTAGCCGAGGCGTGCGCAAGCTAGCCCAAACACTACCAATATAAATAAATGACGCTTCATTCACTACTACCATGCATTTAACAACCTTTAACTTCCAAGGAGGACCCTTCCTTTTTTAAATAACAATTGACTTCCAAGGAGGACCATCCATCCGATACCTGCTACCACTAACCACGGTAGGTACAACTTCCCAGGACCTTTAAGTATATTATGATACACCACACGAAACTCAATAAATATCTTTTGTTTAAAAGAAAAATAAGTAATTACATAACAACGTGGTCACTAATTATACAATTAAATCGCATACAAAGAGTATAGATATAATGTAATGCTGAATTTGCTGAAAGACAGGAACAAAGCAAGAGTATGATGCTTCAACTATCTACTGCATTGTAACGACCCAGCCATTCATTTTGCGTATTAATATCTCATTCCCATGAATGAAACCTTCCTTAGCGGCTACTCTTGCTTTATAACTCGCGGGAGCGGGTGGTTCGGGATTTGGAAATGATTTGAGTGGTTTAGGAACACTTGGTTCCTTAAGCTTGGCCTATTTGGCCAAGTTTGACTTTGGTCAACATTTTGAGCAAACGACCTCCGAATGGAGTTCTGACCGCTCCAGTAGCTCCGTATGATGATTTCAAACTTGGGCGTATGTTCGGCTCGAGTTTTTGATGACCGGAAGTATTTCTGCGCCCGAAATGGAAATCAGGATTTTCATATCTTTGAAGTTTGGGTTGGGACGTGAATTTATGCTATCGAGGTCCGAATGGAATTCCGGGACCGGGAATAGTTCCGTATAGTCATTTATAATTGTCTGTACAATTGGAGGTCATTTTGAGTAGTATAGACCCGTTCGGCGCAATGAAATGAAATCTAGAGTTCTTAAAATCTTAAGAATGAATTCAAGAGGTTTGGAAGGTGATTTCAAGATCTAGTGATGTTTTGAGTGTTCCGTGAGCTCGAGCGAGTCCGTCATATGATTTGGGACTTGTTGGTATATTTTGTCGGAGGCTTGAGTGGGCCCAGCGGCTTCCCGAACCCCGCACGAGTCCAAAAACCAGCAAAATTCACTACTAGTGTGGCTGCTTCTCGTGTGACCGGACCTCCGGTCTACCAGTCGCAGGTGCGAGACCGCACCTGCGGTCCCAGCCTCGCAGGTGCAGAAAGACAATAGACCCCTCTACCTCCGTCGATGCGGACTTGTGCCCGCTAGTGCGAGTCCGCTGGTCCGGACTTCCCCTCGCAGGTGCGACCCCAGCTCCCAGGCCCAGCCTCCGCAGGTGCGGCCAATTTTTCGCAAGTGCGGGACCGCACCTGCGGTCCCAAAGTCGCTGGTGCGAGAATCCCTGTGGGCAACCTATATTTAAGTTCCAAACACGGGTCTTCTTCATTTGTCAACCCTTTCACCTCCATTAGAGAGTTCTAGAAGCTTCAAGAACCTGCTCTTGACCCAAATTCAGTAGAGGTAAGTAAATTATTTTCATTTATCTAGTTTCATACATGAATTAACAAAGAAATCAACTACTAACTCTTGGAAAAATCTAGGTTTTGGGTTGTAAATGGGATTTTGGAAAATTAGTGAATTACCCCTTCTTAGCCATTGAATTCCTAAATAAATTATGTAATTACGATCCGTAGACTACGGGTAACTTAATCCTTCAAGAATTTTCAAAATCTGAAAGCGTGGGCCCGGGGTCGGAATTTAAAAAATCTCCAAGAATGTTAAATTTTAGGAATTCTTGCTAATTCTCCTTCTTGAACCTTAAATTGATTCAATTATGCTATGTTTGGCTAGTTGTGAACCGTCAAGAGTAGTTTCAGAGTTTCGGGCGCATCTTTTGATCCGGTCCTTGGTCCGAGGATGCTTTTATCGAGGTGAGTCTCCTTTCTAACCTCGTAAGAGGGAAATTGTCCCTCTAGGTAACCTTGTTTGCTATGTGATCTTATTTTGGGGGTTACGTACGCACCGACTGACGAGAGTCTGTATGTAGTGGCTATTACTGCTTCGTCCGGGTAGTTAGGGCACAACATGTTCATTGTTTTTCACTGTTGTAGCATAGATCTGACTTGTATACTTGTGTGATTGGTATTGTTGTCTTTGAACGTTGTGATACTTGGCTTGATTGAAGTGTGATAAGAGAATCACGGGATGGGATCGGGCCGTACGCCACAGCAGAGTTATGATTGATTATATTATGGGATCGGGCCGTACGCCACGACATAGTGATGATTGATTATATTATGGGATCGGGCCGTACGCCACGACGGATACCAAACTTGTTTGATTTGAGATTGTTATTTGATGCCAGTTATTGATGTACTTGATTATTTGTTTACTTGTCTACAGTTTTCTTTACATCCTACTTACTTTACGACTGTTGGACCTTAGTGAGTATCGAGTCGACCTCTCGTCACTACTTCTTCGAGATTAGACGGGATACTCACTGGGTACATATTTATATATATGTTCTCATGCTGCACTTTCTTTTCTTTTCTGTATTTGACTGTACAGGTCCGGAGGTTGGTCCATCTGATTTTTAGACCGGTGCCAGATATTGATAGCGTGGTCATACTTCATGTGAGCTGCTTTCCTGGCGACTTCCTAGCAGCACCCTGGAGTTTCTTTTCTTATGCTCTCTGTCTATTTCATTCAGACTGAGACGCTGTATATATATATGTTATGGTCATTGTATATTCAGTAGTTGCCCGTGACACTCGTGACACTAGTTCCTGGCACGCACGCGGTATATAGTTTTGGGGTTTGGGGATGTATGTCTATGTGTATGTTTTATTTCGGCCTTGTATCTTCTATGATTTTACCTTCACTCAAGCTCAGTATCATGTTAGTTGTTATAAACTGGTAACCATTGACTTGTTTGATCGAAGGGGAAGGGTATCACTTAGTGAAAGTTATATCCGCTTGCCTAACCCCGCTGTTGGGTGCCATCGCGACCTGAATTAGGATTTGGGACGTGACAACGTGGTATCAGAGCTTTAGATTCGCGTAGTCTCATGAGTCAAGGGAAAACCTAGTAGAGTTTTGCGAATCGGTACGGAGACGTTTATACTTATCTTTAGGAGGCTATATGGTGTTAAGAAACTCCTTTTGTTCGTATCCTATCTTGCAACCGATGATGTACTCAAACCTGTTCTTCTATTCTCTCATAGATGGTGAGGACGCGTGCTTCACATGTTCCTGATCCATGGGAGGCTGCTACCCCCGCCGCTCGAGGCCGTGGTAGGGGAAGGGGTAGGGCTCCTGTTCGTAGTAGGGGGCGAGCGCGTCCCAGAGCGGTACCGGTTGCACCGATTAGGGATCCTTATGTTGAGGAGCAGGATGAGCTGCCTCCAGTAGCTCCACCACCAGCTGATTTTATGACGGCGTCGGCCTTCTAGGAGGTCATGGGCCGTATGCTGAGGTTCATGGATACTATGTCACAGGGGGGTGTACTTCCGTCGGATCCAGTTGCTTCTCAGGAAGGAGGGGAGTTCAGACCCCTACCGCTTAGGCTACAGGACCAGCAGCAGCACATCGTACTCCAGATATTCCACCAGTGATTGGGGTTCAGCCTGGGGTGGCAGCACCAGAGCCCAGGCCAGTTGCAGAGATAGACCAGCAGAAGCTGCTGGGTAGATTGACCCAACTTCGCCCTCCGACCTTCGGGGGTGAGCGGGGAGAGGATGCACAGGATTTTATCGAGAGGTGCAGGGACAGAGTGCACAACATGAGGATATTAGAGTCACATGGGGTAGACTTCACGACATTTCAGCTTGAGGGCAGAGCTTGCCGCTGGTGGTAGTCTTATGTACTCAGTAGGCCAGCAGGGTCTCCACTGGTTACTTGGGAGACGTTTACTCAATTATTCTTGGACCGATACATTCCACCGTCTGAGAGGGAGGAACTGCAGGGTCAGTTTGAGAGGTTAGAGCAGGGGCAGATGTCTGTGTCAGATTATGAGGCTAGGTTCTCAGAGTTTTCTCGCCATGCTCTCATGATATTGCCCACAGATGCTGAGAGGGTTTGACGGTTTGTGGCAGGCTTACATCCGGGTATCAGGACTTCCATGGCCAGAGAGGTAGAGATGGGTACCCCATATCAACTTATAGTCGAGATAGCTCGACGTATCGAGGGTTACCGTGTGAGGGGCGGGGAGCAGGGTCAGCCAGGTCAGCAGGACAAAAGGGCCAGGTTTGCAGGCGACTTCAAAGGGGCTCCAGCTAGGGCCAGGTGTCAGTACGGAGGTGTCTAGTCCAGCAGGCCTTCCTATTCATCACCTTTCGCGCCTCCTAGGGTTTTTCCAGTCAGGCCCCAGTTTAGTACCATGCCAGAGCGCTCCCATCATCCTCCATCAATCCAAAGTGCACCCATCAGTTATTTTAGCCATCAGAGATCCTCCAGTTCTTATCTCAGTGCTTTACAAGAGGATTCACACCGCTCTTCAGCTATTCAGGGTTCCTCCTCTTCAGGGAAGCGAGTAGTAGTCCAGGGGGTTGCTTCGAGTGTGGGGATCTAAGCCACACGTGGAGGTTTTGAGCCAGGTATCGGGGAAAGGTCGTGTAGAAGAGCCAACAACCTATGATTACAGCACCAGCAGCACGACCACCTAGGGGTGGAGGTCAGGTTGGCAGGGGCCGTCCTAGAGGGGGTGGCCAGTCAGGAGTGGGTCGTTCAGTTCCAGCTCGTCCTGGGGGAGATAAGACATCGGGTGCTCCAGCCAGATTTTATGCTATTCCAGCCAGGGCAGATGCAGTGGCATCAGACGCTATGATTACATGTATTATTTCGGTCTGTGGTAGAGAGGCTTCGGTACTATTTGATCCAGGGTCTACTTATTCATATGTTTCAGCCTTATTTGCCCATTTTCTAGATGTTATTTGTGAGTCTTTGGGTTCTCCCTTGTATGTATCCACTCCTGTGGGCAACTCTGTAGTGGTAGACCGGATCTACCAGGCTTGCGAGATCACTTTCTGTGGGATTGAGACCAGAGCCGACCTGTTGTTGCTTGATATGGTTGATTTCGAGGTTATTTTGGGCATGGATTGGCTATCTACTCATCATGCTGTCTTGGATTGCCATGCCAAGACAGTTACATTAGCCATGCCTGAGTTACCGAGGTTAGAGTGGAGGGGTTCTTCAGTCAGTGCCTTCAGCTGGGTCATTTCCTTCATGAAAGCTCGGCATATGGTCGAGAAAGGGTGTCTGTCTTATCTCGCTTATGTGCGGGACACCACTGCCGAGTCTCCTACCATTGATTCAGTGCCTGTCGTTCGGGAGTTTCCGGATGTGTTTCCTTCAGATCTTCCAGGCATGCCTCCAGATCGAGATATAGATTTCTGCATTGATTTGGCTCCAAATACTCAGCCTATTTCTATTCCTCCCTATCGTATGGCCCCTAAGGAGCTAAGGGAACTAAAGGAGCAGCTTGAGGAGTTGTTGGCCAAGGGATTCATTAGGCCAAGTGTGTCGTCGTGTGGTGCTCCAGTCCTATTTGTGAAGAAGAAGGATGGGTCTATGCGGATGTGTATTGACTACCGCCAGTTGAATAAAGTGACCATCAAGAACAAGTATCCTCTGCCGCACATTGATGATTTATTTGACCAGCTACAGGGTGCTCGTGTGTTCTCTAAAATTGATCTGAGGTCAGGTTACCACCAGTTGAAGATTCAGGCTTCTGATGTCTCGAAGACTGCATTTCGCACCAGATATGGCCACTATGAGTTCTTAGTGATGTCCTTTGGCTTAACTAATGCCCCAACATCATTTATGGACTTGATGAATAGGGTATTTAGGCCGTATATCGACTCTTTCGTTATTGTTTTCATTGATGATATATTGATCTACTGACGGAGCCTAGGAGAGCACGAGCAGCATTTGAGAATTGTACTTCAGACCTTGCGAGAGCAGAAGCTATATGCTAAGTTCTCCAAGTGCGTGTTTTGGCTGGAGTCTATGGCATTTCTGGGGCATGTGGTTTTAGGTGAGGGTATCAAGGTTGATCCGCAGAAGATTGAGGCAGTTCAGAGTTGGCCACGTCCTACTTCAGCTTCAGAGATCAGGAGTTTTCTGGGTTTAGCAGGCTACTACCGTCGGTTTGTGGAGGGGTTTTCTTCTATTGCAGCCCCATTGACTAGATTGACTCAGAAGAATGCTCCATTTCAGTGGTCCGACGATTGTGAGGCGAGCTTTCAAAAGCTCAAGTTAGCATTGACTTCAGCACCAGTGTTATCATTGCCTTCTGAGTCCGGAGTATATACAGTGTATTGCGACGCTTCACGCGTCGGGTTGGGGTGTGTGCTGATGCAGGATGGCAGGATTATTGCTTATGCTTCGCAACAGCTGAAGGTTCATGAAAAGAATTACCCTGTGCACGATTTGGAGTTGGCGGCGATTTTTCATGCACTGAAGATATGGCGGCATTATCTGTACGGTGTATCTTGTGAGGTCTATACCGACCACCGCAGCCTACAGTACTTGCTTAAGCAGAGGGACCTTAATTTGAGGCAGCAGAGGTGGCTTGAGTTGTTGAAGGACTATGATCTCACTATTCTGTATCATCCGGGCAAGGCAAATGTAGTGGCGGATTCATTGAGTAGGCGGGCAACTAGCATGGGTAGTTTGGCCTACAATTCAGCTGAGGAGAGGCCTTTAGCCTTGGACATTCAGTCCTTGGCCAATCGATTAGTGAGATTGGACCTTTCCGAGCCTCGTCGAGTTTTGGCTCATGTGGTTGCGCAGTCTTCATTATTGGGAGAGATCAAGGCTCGACAGTTTGATGATCCACGCCTAGCAGAGCTTAGGGATACGGTGGTCCAGGGCAGGGCCAAGGAGATTACCTTAGGCGAGGATGGTGTTCTGCGACTCCAGGGTCGATTGTGTGTTCCTGATGTTGACGGCCTGAGGGAGAGGATTCTAGCAGAGGCGCACAGTTCTCGGTATTCTATTCACCCAGGAGCGACGAAGATGTATCGTGATTTGAGGAAGCACTACTGGTGGAGGCGGATGAAGAAGGACATTGTTCAGCATGTGGCTAGGTGTCTTAATTGTCAGCAGGTTAAGTACGAGCATCAGCGGCCAGGAGGCTTGTTTCAGCAGATACCCATTCCTCAGAGGAAAAGGGAGCGTATCACCATGGACTTCGTGGTTGGGTTGCCTCGGACTTTGCAGAAGGTTGACGCGGTTTGGGTCATTGTGAACAGACTGACCAAATCGGCGCATTTCATTCATGTGGCTACTACTTACACTACAGAGAGGTTGGCTCAGATTTATCTTCGTGAGATAGTCCGGTTGCATGGTGTGCCGGTGTCTATCATTTCAGATCGGGGTCCTCAGTTCACTTCGCACTTCTGGAGAGCTTTGCACAGCGAGATGGGTACTCAGATAGACCTCAGCTCAGCTTTTCACCCTCAGACGNGCATACAATAATAGTTATTAGTCCAGCATCGAGATGGCTCCATTTGAGGCTTTATATGGTCGGCGATGCCGTTCTCCGATTGGGTGGTTTGAGCCTGGTGAGGCCAAGTTATACGGTACAGATCTTGTCAAAGATGCCTTGGAAAAGGTGAAGATTATTCAGGAGAGGCTCCGTACAGGACAGTCTAGGCAGAAGACCTACGCAGATCAGCGGGCACGTGATGTTTCATTCATGGATGGAGATAAGGTTATGTTGAAGGTTTCGCCGATGAAGGGCATTATGATATTTGGGAAGAAGAGCAAGTTAAGCCCCAGGCTTATAGGTCCTTTCGAGGTGCTGAAGCGGGTTGGAGAGGTTGCTTACGAGCTTGCTTTGCCTCCAGCCTTATCAGGAGTTCACCCGGTATTTCACGTATCTATGCTTCAGAGGTATCACGCCGACTTCTCGCACGTGATTGATTATAGCACCATACAGTTGGACGAGCAATTGAGTTACGAGGAGGAGCCAGTGGCCATTATTGATAGACAGGACCACCAGTTGAGGTCTAAGACAGTTTCTGCAGTTAAGGTCCAGTGGAGGGGCCAACCAGTAGAGGAGGAGACTTGGGAATCCGAGCAGGACATGCGGAGTAGATATCCTCAGCTATTCATCACTCCAAGTACGATTCTAGTCCCGTTCGAGGACGAACGTTTGTTTAAGAGGGGGAGAATGTAACGACCCAGCCGGTCATTTTGCGTATTAAGATCTCGTTCCCATGAATAAAACCTTCCTTAGCGGCTATTCGTGCTTTATGACTCGCGGGAGCGGGTGGTTCGGGATTTGGAAATGATTTGAGTGGTTTAGGAACACTTGGTTCCTTAAGGTTGGCCTATTTGGCCAAGTTTGACTTCGGTCAACATTTTGAGCAAACAACCTCGGAATCGAGTTTTGGCAGCTCCAGTAGCTCCGCATAATTATTTCGGACTTGGGCGTATGTTCGGCTCAGGTTTCTGATGACCCGGAAGCATTTCGACGCCCGAAATGTAAATCAGGATTTCCTTATCTTTGATGTTTGGGTTGGGACGTGAATTTATGCTATCGAGGTCCGAATGGAATTCCGGGATAGGGAATAGTTCCGTATAGTCATTTATGACTTGTCTGTAAAATTTGAGGTCATTTTGAGTAGTATAGACCCGTTCGGCGCAATGAAATAAAATCTAGAGTTCTTAAAATCTTAAGTTTGAATTTAAGGGGTTAGGAAGGTGATTTCAAGCTCTAGTGATGTTTTGAGTGTTCCGTGAGCTCGAGCAAGTCCTTCATATGATTTGGGACTTGTTGGTATATTTTGTCGGAGGCTCGGGTGGGCCCAGCGGCTTCCCGAACCCCGCACGAGGCCAAAAACGAGCAACATCCACTGCTGGTGTGGCTGCTTCTGGTCTGACCGCACCTACGATCTACCAGTCGCAGGTGCGAGACCGCACCTGCGGTCCCAGCCTCGCAGGTGCAGAAAGCCCATAGACCCCTCTACCTTAGTCGGTGCGGACTTGTGTCCGCTAGTGCGAGTCTGCTGGTGCGGACTTCCCCTCGCAGGTGCGACCCCAGCTCCCAGGCCCAGCCTCCGCAGGTGCGGCCAATTCTTCGTAGGTGCGGGACCGCACCTGCGGTCCCAAAGTCGCTGGTGCGAGAATCCCTGTGGGCAGCCTATATTTAAGTTCCAAACACGGGTCTTCTTCATTTTCTACCCTTTAACCTCCATTAGAGAGTTTTAGGAGCTTCAAGAACCTGCTCTTGACCCAAATTCAGTAGAGGTAAGTAGATTCTTTTCATTTATCTAGTTTCATACATGAATTAACAAAGAAATCAACTACTAACTCTTGGAAAAATCTAGGTTTTGGGTTGTAAATGGGATTTTGGAAAATTAGTGAATTAACCCTTCTTAGCCATTGATCCTAAATAAATTATGTAATTACGATCCTTAGACTACGGGTAAGTTAATCCTTCGAGAATTTTCAAAATCCGAAAGCGTTGGCCCGGGGTCGGAATTTCAAAAATCGCCAAGAATGTTAAATTTTAGGAATTCTTGCTAATTCTCCTTCTTGAACCTTAAATTGATTCAATTATGCTATGTTTGGCTAGTTGTGAACCGTCAAGAGCAGTTTCGGAGTTTCGGGCGCATCTTTTGATCTGGTCCTTGGTCCGAGGAGTGCTTTTATCGAGGTGAGTCTCCTTTCTAACCTCGTAAGAGGGAAATTGTCCCTCTAGGTAACCTTGTTTGCTCTGTGATCTTATTTGGGGGGCTATGTACGCACCGAGTGACGAGAGTCCGTACGTAGTGGCTATTAGTGCTTCGTCCGGGTAGTTAGGGCACAACATGTTCATTGTTTTTCGCTGTTGTAGCATAGATATGCTTGTGTGATTGGTATTGTTGTCTTTGAACGTTGTGATACCTCCCTTGATTGAAGTGTGATAAGAGAATCACGGGATGGGATCGGGCCGTACGCCACGTCAGAGTGACGATTGATTATCTTATGGGATCGGGTCGTACGCCATGACAGAGTGATGATTGATTATACTGTGGGATCAGGTCGTACGCCATGACGAGATTGAGACTACTAGGGTGGGATCGGGCCGTACGCCATGGCGAGATTGAGACTACCAGGGTGGGATCGGGCCGTACGCCACAGCGAGATTGAGTACCATATGGGAGCGGGCCGTACGCCACGGCGGATACCAAACTTATTTGATTTGAGATAGTTATTTGATTCCAGATATTGATGTACTTGATTATTTGCTTACTTGTCTACAGTTTTCTTTACATCCTGCTTACTTTACAACTGTTGGACCTTAGTGAGTATCGAGTCGACCTCTCGTCACTACTTCTTCGAGATTAGACGCGATACTCACTGGGTACATATTTATATATATGTTCTCATGCTGCACTTTCTTTCCTTTTCTGTACTTGACTGTATAGGTCCGGAGGTTGGTCCATCTAATTTTCAGGCCGGTGCCAGATATTGATAGCGTTGTCATACTTCACAGTGAGTTGCTTTCCTGGCGACTTCCTAGCAGCACCTCGGAGTTTCTTTTGTTATGCTCTCTCTATTTCATTCAGACTGAGACCCTGTATATATATATGTTGTAGTAATTGTATATTCAGTAGTTGCTCGTGACACTCGTGACACTAGTTCCTGGCACGCACGCGGTATATATTTTTGGGGTTTTGGGATGTATGTCTACGTGTATGTTTTATTTCGGCCTTGTATCTTCTATGATTTTACCTTCACTCAAGGCCAGTATCATGTTAGTTGTTATAAACTGGTAACCATTGACTTGTTTGATCGAAGGGGAAGGGTATCACTTAGTGAAAGGTATATCGGCTTGCCTAACCCCACTGTTGGGTGCCATCGCGACCTGAATTAATATTTGGGACGTGACATGCATGGAATGTGATAGAACACACAAAGCTTAATATCCAGGAATAGAAACTTTAGGGCATTGCATGGATTACACCATTGACCTAATCCTCGAGGACAATGACAGTTAAGAAAACAAGATTCCCCTTAGAGCATTGTCAAGAGAACTTTCTCAAAACTTTGCCTTCTGGAAATGCATGTTTTGGAATAAACCATAAATAACAAATGCCTTTTCAAATTCTTGTCACAAGCCGAAATATTCTCCAAAACATACCCATTTAAGTGAGCAACCACAAATGAAAAAAAGGAAACAGAAAAAGAGAACAACAAAACAGTCCCTAGCTGATGATCAGAGACAGAGAGAACATATGCCTAGTTCTGTAAGTAATAACTCATAAAACTCATCTGAACGGATGCACCAGGAATCACAACCTTACACTAAAAGCCAACAAGACAAGATTTACCAGTTTAGAAGAATTACCTTGCTTATTATCCCATCGTCAATTACCGAACTGCTAATACTCTTGAACAGCTCAAACAATGCTTCTACTTTGCCCTAAATCTGTTGACCAGAAGGGGACTCATCCCTGCCTTGGTCGAGAGGAGATCATGGTGGGAGTTTATACTAATGTTGTGTATTGTTTTGCAGGGAACTTTACTGTATCTATACCCTACCATCCTATACAAATTCATTGGGTGGTATTAGCTTTTGAGGCTCATTCCCATGAAGGAGTATGGATGGTAGGCAAAAGTATGGAATCATGGAACAAATCAGATTACTCAAGAAACTGGTCGAACAATAGTGAAGGATGTATTCTGTCCTGATTGGTATATGGCAGATACAAGTATAGACATCAAGAATTGGAATTAATGTGCCACAACACAGTCCACATTTGGTGCAACAATAATGAGCATTCAGCTCCAGGTGTTTAAGGGAGGAGATCTTTTCCACCATAATCAACATTCAGCTCCAGGTGTTTATATTATTTGCTAAACTCCGTGGAGATTCCTCATATCTAAAGATGCTTCCAATTGCTTTATAACTATATATTTTGTTTCCCACGCTCATGTTTTTATATATTCATTAATTAATTAACTACACCATGTAATCCTTTATTAATTACACGCTAATTTGTCTCTTTTACCTAAAATACAATTTGGCCAGAGATAATAAGAAACTTGTCAAGGAAAGAAGCCTTTTACTCCTCATGCTACAGTATAGTGACAACACAAGAATAGTCTTCAGGAAACTTTCGTTTCTTTGGATGCATCAAATATTATATCATCTCTAAGAAAATGCCTTTTCTATACTACCTAGAGGAGATTAAAGAATCGGACAAGCCAACTAATTAGCTTATGGATTAGTTTCAATCACACAAACCTCAAGTGATCCTTATTGCCTTTATAACCCTGTCATTGCAGCAAGTCTATGACAAGGATACATTCTCTCACGATGATAAGTTGGGCGATGCAGAACTTGATATTGTACCATTTATAAATGCAGTAAGAACAAAGCATGTTAAGAACATCCCCAATGGAACCATAATGGCCAAAATTATTCCAAGCAGGCAGAATTGCTATTCTGAAGAAAGCTGTATTGTTTATGAAAAATGGCAAGATTGCTCAGTTAGAAAGCGTACGAACCAGTTAAATATTAATTTCAGCTTGTACTTTGTTGACTTGAAGATGGTGATGATGAAAGTTGATCACCCATTAAGCTTATAATACGTGCATACTTAGAATTTATGTCGTCCATACGCATCTCTAGTGATTCTTTTGCTTTTTTAGTTGCATTCAGCTCGGTCTGTAGTGATTCTTTTTCTTTTCGAGTTGCATTCAGCTCAGCCAGTATTGCAGCCTTTGAGGAGATACCGCCTTTCAACTCCTTAGTGGTTATACCGCCCCCTAATCCAACCACGTGACTCTTGTTTTGAGGTCCGAAGCATCTTTCTACTACCTCGATATTCGTAAGAGATGGCTCAGATTGTACCACTTCTTGTATCTCAGCCTATAAAATACAAGAAAAATTAAAATAACAAAATACATTAAAATAAAACGAAGGATGTAAAATGAAGTTCATCAATAAGCATACATATTTTTTACTAGCTTCAGGTTCTACAAGCGTGTCATTTTTCTTGTGAGTCTCAAAGAAGATAGTCGCCATGTTCGGTGGATTGCTGTCTTTGCCTCCCTTCACATTTAAATAAACAAGTCAAACAAAGACGAGTTTTCTTTATGGAATTGCACTGTGCACTTACCAGTTCGTAGATAATTTCTCTAATCGGCTTGCTACCCGTACGATGAGGCATTCTCAACTTAGACCTATTGATCGAGTTTCTAATACTTATTTCCTATATTAAGAACGAACCATTGAAGTCATGAAATGTTACTTACAATAATAAGAAGTTAAAAGTAGTTATGAAGTATTACCTTAAAGTTTTCACTTAAGAAATGTTCCTTGACCAACCATTTCCAATCATTCTCGTCTACCTCATCTGGGATATCTTTTAGTGCTTCATGCAATGGCTTAAACTTTGCATACTTGTGCAGTGTTCCTCTCCAATTGGTCCATACTGTCTCATATGATTTAACACGTGATCTCTTTGATGATTCATGTCATCACTATCAAATTTTTCCTAAATATTTTGCAAAATCATTAATCAAGAAAGTAAAAATTTTCATGTAAAATAAAAAAATGGATGTTGTCCACATTATGGCATATTCAAAGTTTAGAACACGTAAGTTAAGATCTCTAAGTTTCATCAACGAACCTAACCTATGTAATAGTCACATTTAGAGAGGAAAAAATCTGTGTATGCACAGAGACAAGAAACAAAAAAAGCAAATAGAACTATTGACAGCACTATAGTGGTAAAAAAAACTGGAATTTTTGGGCAGAAACTGGAATAATTAGGCAGAATTTTTCTGGAAAAAATTCGCCAGCATTTCGGCGCTTTTGGACGTTTAGAAAGAAAAAGGAAAAGAAGAAGAAGAAGAAAGATCAAAAGTGCAGAACTTATCGTAACAGCTCGCCACATGTGTTCCATCTTATCTTCTCCGATGTCCTTCCCTGAATGTACTTGCATCGGACACATATTACGATCACAAACTAATATACCCAAGTGTCTCGAAAATGAGGATTGATGCTTTTCAACAACCCGATTGTTTTAAAAGTTAACTCTAAACTTTTCTCCGGGTTTGAGTCATGCTACATCTTTATTCTTGTTCTTTCCTCTCATCTTTTTTGGCTTTTCAGGTTCACATAAATCTGCAAATTTTTAACATAAAATAAATTCTAGTCTTATAACAAACAAAAAAATATTAATCTTGATACCTTGCATCATTTCATCTTCTTGAGCGAGGGAAACATCATCCTCCATCAGATCGAAACTAGGAGGAAGCTTATTCTGCTCAGAAGCTGTTGAGTTATGATTTTTACTTTCGCCAACCAGATGTCTCTTTCCAAGGCTTCCTTTTTCTGAGCCCGAAGATCTTAAGTTTTGCCCACACCCCCTTGCTAAAGCACTAGGTTGACTGTAAGTTTCTCGTACATTCTTCAAAATAGCTCCAACTTCTGCAAATTTTTATTTGAGTAAAGCATAAAATAACTTCTAGTCTTATAACAAACGAAAAATAAATAATTAAAACTTGATACCTTGCATCATTTCAGCTTCTTGGGTGAAGGGAATGTCGTATTCCAATGTATTAAAACCAGGAGGCATAAGATTATTACCACTATGTGCTAGCTTATTCTGCTTAGAAGCCCCTGAGTTGTAATTTTTAATCCCGGCAATCAGATTTTTTTTGCCAATATTTATTTTTGCAGAGCCCAAAGATTGAAAGCTTTGTCCTCGTCCCCTTGCTAAAGCCGCAGGTTGAACGTATGCATGATGTACATTCTTCAAAGATGCTTCTGTTTCTGCAAATTTTGATTTATGTGAAACATAAAACCGATACCATTCCAATAAGAAACAAAACAAAACAAAAAATTATAACTTAAGAGACCTTGTGTCGCTTCGGGGTCTTGAGAGAGGGCAGCATCCTCTTCCATCGAAGCAAAACCAGGGGGCACAAGATTATTAGTATGTGCAAGCTTATTCTGCTCGAAAGTTGTTGAGTTGTGATTTTTACTTTCTCCAATCAGAGTTCTCTTTCCAATACTTGTTTTTACAAATCCCAAAGATCCAAAGTTGTGCCCTCTTCCCCTTGCTAAAGCACCAGGTTGAATAAATGCATGATGTGCATTCTTTGAAGTTGCTCCCATTTCAGACTCCTGAAATTTTGATGGATTCATGTCAACCTAAAATAAGATAAAAGTATGGAGTAACTGTTAGCTGAGAAAGATAAAAATCATTAAGATGAGTAATCAAATTATTTTTCCACACAAAATTTTTCGTGCCAATATTAGTGATAAAAGAATTAACTTGTGTTAGAATTAGAAAACATAGACAAAATACAACAAGACGAAATAAAACCACATAGTGACCAAGCATATGACAGTTGATTATATGATTTCCAAATAGTGGTTTCAAATGAAACATGTAAGGCCAGCTTGCACAATACAATAATCTACAAAAGTTAAAAATTCATCTGTACAAAAGCTATCCCATACCCAATTAGAGAATTTGACATTCAATGTGCACACACTATTTAAGGTTTACTGTCGTGTGGGCATGAATTTATGACAAAACAAAGTCAACCCAGTGTTCCAGAAAATAAATAGTTATTAAAAATCAAAGGCAGCAACTTTACAGCATGTGTGCTGGATACCAGGGGGCATTTCTCCAGATAGTTACTTGAAAGACTATAAAAAATAAGATTTTATCCTTACTGACCTACTTATAAATTAGAAAAAAAATTTATCTTACCCAAAAACATATCACAATATTATATTTCAACAGCCCTTAACCTGGTGAAACCACAAGCACAAGTCACAACAATGTTTTAAAGAGGCAAAATGATGCATATCTCATCCAGAGTACACCAATTTGTTCCTCGACTTAGATTTGACCCAATCACAGTTGTCGACATTGCCAACACTCTCTGCTGATTATTGCACTGGCTTCCTTATTTTTTCCAAGAATTTTGCAAACGCCTAATAGCTCCAAATTTTTAGCAACATCTTCAGAACGTAATTCAGCAATAATATTCAATTGACCTCCACTCATGCAAATTAACGTCGAAATCTTAATCAAGAGTTACCTTTTCTCTCTCTGTCTTTCCCTTTGTCTCTCTTCCTCTTCTTTCTTTTTACGAGCACGCTCCATAGAAGTCATAGAAGTCATTGAAAGATTAGAAAAAATATGAGCGTGCATGCTGTAAGCTAAAAGAAGCATTATCAAAAACTACTCTGATTCATAACGAACAAAACAAGTGAAATAATATTAATAACATACATGATAAAGGTCAAAAACTTTCATCAGTTCTCTTCCTTTTCATTTGTGTAGAATTATTCAAATTCTCCAAATCGTCATCCTTTTCTTGCAAAATGTCAAAAGTATCACGAGGTAAAACTTTTCTTGCAACTTGCCAGCCTTTATTTGAAGTATCGTCGACATGAAATACTTGTAATGCTTGGTTTGCTAATACAAATGGATCATTAGTTTTCAATAATCGCTGACGATTAACACTCACAAAGCCATATTCATCCATTTTAACTCCCTTTTCTTGGTCATACACATCAAACCACATACATCTAAACAAGATCACTGTTTTTCCTCCAATAAATTGCAATTCAAGAATCTCAGTTAGTTCTCCATAATAATCAATATTTCTATTCTGTTCATATGTATCGCCAACTACAACCACCCCATAGTTTTGAGTTCTCAAACCCCTGTCATATTCTTCCACATGAAACCTATATCCATTAGTAATGTAACCTTTAAGACGTCTCACATATGGCAGGGGACCACGTGACAAAGTGAGCAAATCTTCCATTTTCTTACTGTTATCACATTTGTACAATTCTACAACCTATCAAAATATAATTTAATTAGCAAATACTATATAAAATTATGTTTTAAAAAATAACAATAGTATATAACTAGTACTAACCTTTCTTTTAAACCAGGTAATGAACTCCCTATCGGAATGTTTTTGAGAGGTATCACCTGGAATTTGTGAAAACTCTCTACAAAAAATTAAAGAATAAAATGTTATTTTAATTGAAATCATGGATAAAGTATAAGTGAATTATTATGTCGAGTCAATACTTACTCGAGAAATGGTTGAATTTCATCACAGTTCTTCAAAATATAAATATGTGCTTGCTTTAATTCATCTGGATTAAGTTTGTCTAATTTTCCACCTCTTAATTCTTTTCCAGGTTCACAAAAAGTTGTTAAACCTCCATCAGATTCAATAACACCACCATCATAATTTCGCTCAAGGTGATTAAACTTTGTTTTCATTGTATGCAAATACCTTGAGCATAGAGTCAAACATTCAGTTGCCAAATATCCCTCCGCGATAGAACCTTCTGGGCAAGCTCTATTACCAACTAAAGATTTCAAAAAGTATAGCCATCGCTCCACTGGATACATCCATAGATATTGAATAGGTCCACCAATCATAGCTTCATTAGCTAAATGAATTGGCAAGTGCATCATTACATCAAAAAATGAAGGAGGGAATACCTTTTCTAACTTGCACAGAGTTATAGGAATTTGAGCTGCTATCTGTTCTAACTCATCCATTCTTAAATATTTTGCTCCAAGAAAGTTGAAAAATAAAGACAACTCAATAAGAGGTTCACATATAGATTTGCAAAGCATACCACGTATAGCAAGTGGAAGTAAATGTTGTAGAAGAACATGGAAATCATGACTTTTTAGGCCTGAAAGTTTGCGATCTTTAATGTTGACGCACTGAGATATATTTGATGAATATCCATCTGGAATCTTTAAGTTCTTTAGGAATCCGAAAAATGTGTTCTTCTCTTCAGGAGATAACGTGTAACATGCTGTTGGTAGCTCATATTTATCCCCATTTTTAATTGGATGCAATTCTTTCCTTATGTTCATTGCTTGCAAATCCAATCGAGATTTTATGGTATCTTTGGTTTTTCCTTTGACATTTAAGATTGTCCCCAAAATATTGTCACATACATTTTTCTCAATATGCATCACATCTAAATTATGTCGCAACAATAGAGTTTTCCAATAGGGAAGATCAAAGAAAATACTTTTCTTATTCCAGTTATCACCCCTACTCTCATGCGATATTTTAATCTTCTTCTTTGGATCCTTTGTGAGTAGTAAACCATCTAAATCAGCCACTTGATCAAGTATATCCTCACCGGATAAAATTTCAGGTGGTAGTCTTCGCTCCTTAGTGCCATCAAATGACTTTTTATCATTCCTCCATTTGTGATTAAGAGGAAGAAAGCGTCTATGACCCATATAACACTGCTTTTTACCATTTTCTAACCTAATCGATGATGTTTCTTTATTGCAACATGGGCAAGCCAATTTTCCTTTTGTACTCCATCCAGATAAGTTTGCATATGCCGGAAAGTCATTAATGGTCCATAATAAAGCTGCATGCAACATAAATTTCTGTCTAGTTGACGCATCAAAGGTCTCCACTCCAGTTTTCCATAATTCCTTTTAATTCATCCATCAAAGGCTGAAGATAAACATCAATTGCGTCTCCTGGACTTTCAGGACCAGGAATAAGCGTCGACAAAATAAAATTCTCTTGCTTCATGCATAGCCAAGGTGGTAAATTATAAGGAATAAGTACAACAGGACAAATGCTATATGGAGTTCTAGAACTTCCAAATGGTTGAAAACCATCACTAGCAAGTCCAAGTCGAACATTACGAGGTTCCGCGGCGAAAGATTGGTGAAGTTCATCAAACTTTTTCCATGACATTGAGTCAGTTGGATGCCTCATTATTCCATCGTCAACTCTTTTGTCATGATGCCATGTCATTAAAGATGATATCTTTGAGGACATAAACAACCTTTGGAGTCTTGGCTTTAAGGGGAAATAACGTAAAATCTTGTGCGCTATCTTTTTCCCACTCTTAAATTTAGTTTCTCCACTATGTTTATCCTTTTTCCATCTAGACGCTCCACAAACTTTGCAAGATTCAAGAAGCATGTCATCCTTCCAATATAACATGCAATTATTCTTACACGCATCAATCTTCCTGTAAGAAAGTCCAAGATCCCGAATTATCTTCTTTGCCTCATAATATGAATCTGGCAAATTTGATTCATCAGGGAGTAGATCTTCCTTCAACATCTTCAACAACATTGTAAATGATTCATGACTCCAACGCCCAATACTTTTGATATGAAGCAATTTAACCATAGTAGAAAGTTTAGAAACTTTTGATTTTTGGTACAATGGTTGCTCAAAATCCTTTAAAATCCTATAGAATTGTTTCGCTTCAAGATTTGGTTCCTCCTCAAGAAAATCATCACCGTCAATATTCGCATTGTCTGCATCAAAATCAGGGTATAAATCTCTTAGTATCCCATGTATTTCATCCTCAACGTCAGCTTCTTCAATGTCATCATCTTCTACATCTTCTGAAGTTGATTGTGGCTCACCTAACTTTTTCCCGTGGTGATATTAAAAAGTATAATTTTGAATTATTCCATGTACTATTAAATGTGACTTAACCATATCACGTGTTCCCGAAGATGTATTAAAACATTTGATACACGGATAACGTATTACACGCGCTTCACTTAATCTTGTAAAAGCAAAATCCAAAAACCTCTCCACCCCAAGCTTGTAAGCATTACCAAGTCGGTCATGGATAAGTTCCATCCCTTTCTTATCAGGTGCCACAATCTGTTGCATGTGTAATATATATGTATATCTATGATTAAAATAATGTATTAGCCTGAAGTAAACATTTATTCAACAAGCCAACAAATAAGCAAACACTTCAACTTATATGTAGTACAAATGTATACTAAAGCAAAATCGATAATAAATTATCGTATTGTCATTTGAATGCCTAATTCATATCGAAAAATTCATAAGCCAAACTCTGATAACCTAAAAAAGCTTGTAAAAGTTTTCTATTAACAAGTCTACAATAACAAAAATACAGACACACAATAATTGAAAGGTGATACAAGCAGGAGAAATATTGAGTATTTACTTCATTTTATCAATTCACTAAGGCACAATGACTTAATCAACAACAACAACATACCCAGTAAAATCTTACTAGTGGGGTGTGGGGAGAGTAGAGTGTGCGCAGACCTTACCCCTACCCCGAAAAGGGTAGAGAGGCTATTTCCGAGAGACTCTCGGCTCAACAGGAGATACAATAATGTCATAAATGAAACAAGAGATGAAGTATAAGATTAGCATTTACAAAAAAAGTGTTCTTATTAACAGAGATGATAGCCTATGATTGACTTTTATCATTTCTTTTTGAGTTTTGCAATAATCTTAAGCACTTTACCCTAGTCTAATAGATCTGATGTCTTTGAATTCTTCCAAAAATTCCAAATTGTATGAGTATTTGGTCGCTATGCCCAAACCCTTCAACAGAAAACACTATACTAGTACCCATTTCAGTCGATGCGTAAAACTATCCAAGACTGTAATGAAAACTAGAGTGATCCCCACAACAAACCAGAAGAATAGATAAACATATTTAACACCATGAGGCAAAGCCAGTCAAGAAGAGAGGGAAAAAAAAATAGGAAACTAGGCTTACTCGCTGGCCACTCTGCAAGAGTATGATTTTCCCAACTAAGTCCAGCTGCCTTACGAGGTATAGCTTTCTTCTTGGCCTCAGCTTTGTGCTCAATTTCGCTGCTCGCAAGTACAACTTTCACAGTTTCAAGTGCTTAAGGTGTGATTGTTTGTGCGTCTCTTTGGAATAACTGTTGAGCATGTCGACAATATTACCCACATTACAAACATGACAAAATAAAATATACCTTCTTTTTTCAGAACAAGCTCGCTTGCTAAACATGACAAAGCTACATAGCACAAAAGCCTTGTGCAAATACTTCTATGAAGATTTTCTTCTGATAAAACGAAACTAACAACCTTATAATTGGTGTCATATTTTTTTCTAACATAACATTGGTACCGAGGTTCGAAAGCTCAACTAGTTTCACGGGGATACTCAACCCACTTCATTGACCACTATGATACACCCTTGGGTGCACATCATGATATTTTATCACAAACATACACATAAATAGATGAAGATATACTCTCAACAAGAAAGCAAGCAACAATCATAGAAAACTCTTACAAATGTACATGCAAAATTCTAAAAAACAAACATCAAAATCAACCACGAAGCAAGCAACAATGGAGAAAATTACTTACATAATTACATAAAAGCTATTAATAAATTAAAACGTCTTTTATGGACATTAGCATGACTATCGCAATCAGAATGTAAGGAATGAAAATCAAATTGCAATTCTGCCATTGTTAGAATACACACGAAGCAAAATTCATATATAAAAGTTTATAATTTACATATCTTCCTTTTCCTTTTTTGCCATCAATATTTGTCGATACTTAAAATTGCTTACTCTTTTAATCTTGTCACCTACACATACTCACACATATAGAAGCCGATATAATATAAACAAGCAACCTGGCCTAACAAAAGAATATTATCTCAATTATGTAACGACCCATCCGGTCGTTTTGCGTTATCGGACCCCGTTTTCCTAAATGAGACTTTCCATAGCGGCTTCTTGTGATTTATGACTTGCCTGCAAAATTTAGGGTCATGAAGGATAAAGGGTACACGAATTAAAGAAAACGGATTTTGTTGAAAGTGGCCAATTTGGGATAAAATACGGGTCGAGCGATAATACCCGATAATTATAGACTAGTACCATGCAAGGTACCATATGACTACAGTGGTATAATATATAAAGTATATTAACAATAAGTAGAATTTTAAGTAATTTGAGACCATTATTAATTATGCGGTTAATTGATTAATTTTCGGATAGCGAGATATCATCTAATTAAATTAAATAATTGTCGGATAAATACTAAAATTCCCCCACCCCACGTGGCATGCTGCAACACCTCAAGAAAATGACACCTTAGTCACTTTGATTAGGTGTTAATCAAATTTAAAACATTAAAGGACACATCATGCCTTATATTGGTATACTATCACTACCATATGAATGTATTCATTTTTACAAATTAGAACATTAGTCATGAATTGATGAGTAAAAAGCATTTCTTAACAGAACGTCCTCTTGTAAAGCTTTCAACAAATTTCAGATTTTAAACACTACATTAACAACGAGTTTTCTCCAACCAAAATCCATTGAAGCGTAAATCTTCAACAGTTCAACGAAGATTTTTAGAATTTTAGCAACGTAAAATTTTGCGGTTCTAAAGGAGTACTGTGCAATCTTTTTCAAGAATATTATACGAATTTTTCCTACTCCAGTTACTAGTCCTTAGGTGTAGAGTTCGGAGTTGCGGGCGCGTTCTTGGTCCGAGAGGTAGATTCAACACGAGGTGAGTTTCCTTTCCAACCTTGTAAGAAGGAATTGTCCCCATAGGTACTCTATTTACTGTATATACATGTTGCGGGGGGCTACGTACGTACCAAGTGACGAGAGTTCGTACGTGGCGACTAGTCTGCTATATCGGGTAACTTTAGGATTCACAAACATGACTCGATGTGCCCTATTTGTACTTTTGGATGTGTTGTGAATTGCATATTATTCTTGAGATGATATGGAAATGCGGAACATTATGATTTAACCCAGTTGATTTATCATTGGCATTGGCACAGTCCGATTATGTTCACTGTTGAGTTGGTACACATATGTACTTACATATATATATGCACTTGTTATCGAGTCAGCACACGAGGCGCAGGTATGATGCACGATCGTGGGTCAGCTTATCATTATCGAGTCAGCACACGATTCGCAGGTATGATGCGCGATCGTGGGTCAGCTTATCATTATTGAGTCAGCACACGAGTCGCAGGTATGATGCACGATCGTGGGTCATCTTATCATTATCGAGTCAGCACACGACTCGCAGGTACGATGCGCGATCGTGGGTCAACTTATTATATCGAGTTAGCACACGAGTCGTAGGTATGGTTCGCGATCGTGGGTAAGCTTATGACCTCAGTCCTTATGACCACCCTTATGACTCCGGCCGGTTGTCTTGTCCTGGTATGTCTGTGATCACTTGAGTTCTGAGTCACTTGTAACGAGATTGTCAGGTATTGGTTATGAGAGGATTTTGGTACTTTGCTATTTATTTTTCTGATATTTACCTGGGTTACATTACTTGCTATGTCCTTGTTGTTTACTGATTCACATGCCTATTGCTTTTGCCATATCTCGTTATATATTATATTGTTGGACCTTAGCGTGTATCTAGTCGATCTCTCGTCACTACTCCTTTGAGTTTAGACTATCAGGCCGGTGCTAGATACTGACTTGTGTTGATTAGACTTCACGGTGAGTTTTTCTTCCTGGCAATCCCTGGCAGCACCCTGAAGTTTCTTTTGTCATTTTCCCATCTATTTCATTCAGACTGTGGACTTGTATATATATTATCCTTGTATAGTCAGATAGTTGCCCGTGACACTCGTGACACTAGTTCCTGGCACACACGTAGCGTATATTTTGAGTTGTGGGCGGTATATTTATACATATGCTTACCTTTTGGCCATGTTTCGTTATGATTTTATTTCGTATCACAGGTTATCATCATGCTAATAATTGTTTAAAGCTGGTAAACGTTGGAAACATTGATCAAATAGGAAGGGTAACACTTAGTATCATCCATGTTGGCTTGCCTAACCTCGTCGTTGGGCGCCATCACGACCTGAATTAGGATTTGGGTCGTGACAAATTAAGTCATAAATCAATCTAATTTGTGCAGAAACATTGGGCACAAAATGAAAAAATTGGGCATAATTTTTCTAAAAAAAATTCGCCAGCATTTCGGCGCTTTTTGGACGTTTAGAAAGAAAAATAAAAATAAAAATAAGAAGAAGAAGAATAAAAATCAAAAGTGCAGAACATACCTCTCGCTTCTTCTCGCTTTTTACAGAGAAGCGGTCGCTTTTCTTACCCGAGTCACTTTTGATGCCTGAAGGTATGGACGAGTAACAACACAGTAAGCATCGAGACTCAGTTTTAGTTTATCCCACTCTATAGAACAAGTATAAGTTCTGCTTAATATTTAAAAAAAACATCAGAACCTTTGTAGAAACAAGTAGAATGTATACCAAGATTCATCTTAATTTCAATAAACACTTAGGCTACAGCCAAGGAAAGTGAAAAATAACTTAAATGATCAGCTGATGAACTTTGCTTATCCACCAATCAAACGAACACAGAACCTTCAAACTAGCAACAACAACAGCAAAAGAAAACAACAACAGTGCAGCAGCCGCATTTACTCCAGAAAACTTGAAGAACCAAAACTATCTGGAGTTTTTGAAATTACTCCAGATGCTTACCTCTTTCTTTTGTAGTAGTCTAATGTCCCTTAGGTTATAAAAAATCTGTCCAAAAGGGAGAAAAGGACTGTCCTTTTTCAGACACAAAAAGCACAACAACTATATATGTACCATAATTTGATAGCCCGTATACTTTCAAGCAAATGAAATCAAATACTGACCGACTAAACCAACCAGTTTAGAAAAGTATGAGAATCCATATACAACCTACAACTTGATTTCTAATACTAATTAAATCAGTAACTAAAAGAAATATTAAGGCCTATTGTAAAATAAATATCCAGTCACTAACTTCCATGCTTTGTTAGTATTGAAGTATTTGAAAAGAAGAAAAGATTGTGAATATTAATTGGTGTTTTTTTTTTCTTCTCCTTTTTTCTTTTCTTCTAACATCTTTCTCGCTCCAAGTTCTTTCTTCTTTTTGGTCCTTTAAGATTTCTGTCATAATTTTAACATCAACCTAGGAAAACATAGAAGTCGTTGTAGTATAGTGGTGAGTATTCCCGCCTATCACACGGGTGACCCGGGTTCGATCCCCGACAACGACGCTTCCATTTTTTTTTCTTTTTAGAAAAAAAAGAAGAAGAAAGAAAACGTAGGAACACATAATATCCTTAGCTATTTTTATAAGCTTGGGGAAAAAAGAAATTCAACATTGTCATATGTTTCAAACAATAGATTTACAGAAAGAAATAAGCGGGTTATATGGCAGATAATTTAGTTGATGTTGTATTTTACCAAGTCTGGATTACTATAGACATTCTCATGTTACTGTATTTCTCTTTAACTTGATGGACAATGATTTAACTTCTCTCTGTTCTGGTTTCTGGTCTTTCACTAGGATCTTTGTGTTTGAATTGGGTTAGAAAATTCATAGAAGTGTTATTCCAAAAGTTCATGACACGAAAACTGATATTTATATTGTCAGCGTATATTAGTTAAATCAAACAAAACATTTCAAATTATAACCTAGCTAGCAAAGTGGAGAAGCTGAATTATTCGAATGTCTGGATACGTTTAGTGAGAAAAATGGATGTTGTATCTGTATTCTTTGAGTTACCGTCTTTATGAGTCAAAAAGCACTAACCTTTGTGGTGCTATACCTCATTGAGATCCTAACTAATCAACTGTACAAGACAGATGTACAAGACGGATCTCCTACTTTGATATACACAATTTTGAGACCTAAAAAAAAGAAAATGATCTCAACTATATTATTAAATCCTAAACTGAGAGGTGATGCTAATGAAGATGTCCTATGAGCAGGGAATTGTGACACCACCCATAGGATGATTGAAGCCGAATTATTCCTTAGCTTGACTAAGCAAATCTTGAAATAAAGACTGGCTCAAATATGCTATGGGAATTACAAATCTCTTCCTCTGCTTCTCCCCAACATAAACAACAAAATAGCCCTTGGGAAGATCAAGGGATGTTGAGGACTTCTTGATTATACGAGGAACACAGATAGCCATGACTTTTTATTTAAGATGAGCAAATGATGAAAAGAAGAAATACTAAAATTCTGAAAGCTTTGAGTAGTTTTCTAGTCTTGTGGAGAGCTGTGGTGGTGTAAAACTTCTCAAAACATGTTTATATAAGCAAATGGAAAGTCATAAAAGATCATTATTTTGTGGTGTAGAGCCATTTGGGTTGGGCATAAGTGAAAGACAATGACATACCAATAACCACATGGTCATGCCTTCCAACTAGTTGACATGATTAATTACTTTAGCTCATATAATTTCAAGAACAATAGGTCCTACACCTTTTCTTATAGAATCAAATGCATACGAATGTATGGTCCCTTATGATGATTTCTGTCTGGAACACTATCCTTCCATTAGGACTAAAACATACCCCATATACAAACTTTGTGTCAATTTAAGTAAGAAATACTCCTATAAGAGAAAACAAGTCAAGTATATCTCAAATTTCAGAGGTGAAGAGGCATTTGCTGCACTGTTGATTGACAATAACAGATGAAGTATCACATGGTTTTGTTATCCAACTCATTGTCAAGTATTTAGGATTTTAGGCCATTTTGCCTGAAGAACAACTGTTTTTCATGACAAGATAGAAAACATAGGATCTTTAGAAATCAAATTGATAACAACGGGTGATTGTCTTGTAATTATTCAGGTCCGTACCACTTGTTTTGCAATTAGAAATAAATTTACTGCAATATCTGACAACTTGTTTGGTCCCTCATGCTATGGTGGGGTGTCTGGAGGATAGGATGCAAGCGGACCTTACTTCTACTCTTGGAAGGCATTTTTGTTTCGGTTAAACTCTCGGCTAAAGAAAATCCTATGCTATTTATTTGAAAAGCATAGAGATAAAAAATAGACGCGATTTCACAATAGTTATTACTACAAGTTTAGCGACACAGATTCACCATTATAACTTGACGGACAAAAATGGTGAAAACAGGAGGAGTATAAATAGAGTGACGGAGAGAGAACAGAGGGAGGAGATCGGAAAAGAAGCCAACAAAAAGAGACGAAAAAGCAGAAGGAAAAATCATCCAAATATACCATGCAAGCCCATCGTTACCCTCTCTCAAAATCCCAACACCTAATTTCATCTTTTCTCTTCCTATTGATTTACAAATTCATCCCAAAACCAGCTATTTTTCTGGACAAAATCAGCTCAACATTAGCTCCAAAATAATACCAAAACAACCCCCAAAATGCAGCAATAAAACGAAACTAAACCTCAGAAAAACTAGCTCCAAAATGCCACCAACAATTCAGCCGAAAAAACAAGTTGAAAATCAGTCCAAAACATAAAACAACAAAATTAAAGGGTAGTTATAAGTTGAGTTTACCTTGACGAGAAGAAGAACAAACGTAGATTCACCAAAGAAGACAGATCATAAGCTAAGCCCCAATTTTTTGTGATTATCTGTTGAGTTTGCGCGATTATAAGCTATAGAAGACACAGATGAACAAGCCCCAATTTCACCGTATATATATATATATATAGTCAATTTCATAACTTCTTCGCCGCTTGAGTAGTGCCAGTTGCAGTGAGAGCCCTATTTGTTCGGTGATTCTTTCCCTCATCCGTTGAAGTTGTTGTGCGTGTTTTGGGCGATAAAAATTAGACGAGAGATTGTAGGGATTTATTTTATAATTTGGGGGTTTATGCGATCAGTTGGTTGAGAAAATAAAGGAGGGAAATATTAGCGCTTTTTTAATTTCACGTTTATTCATATTTAACGAGGGGATTGACACAATTTGTAGGACCGGAAATAATCCCCTGGTAAATATTACAATAAAAAATAACTTTAACGACCAGAATAAATATTGGTCACTATAAGTACACTATAGAGACTGGATTAATTTCCTTTCGTGAAAAAGTGGTCGTTAAAGATCTATTTTCCTGTAGTGTGATCACTGTTGTACATGCGCCGTTGCTAACTAATCCATCTTCTTTTAATCATCTTTAATTGCCTCAGGATAATAGTAACTTCTTTCAACTCATATCAACTCAACCCTCACTCATCTTGAGTGACCTTTATTCACGAGACCATGCTGCCTAAATTCTGCAACCCGTCTCACAACTTCCTGGTAATCTTTCTACAACCCGGAGTTTATTTCTCTCACTCCTCCAATACTAACCTGCGTGCTGAAAATGACATAGAATACTCCAACTATTTTCCTTCATCTTAGAGATTATACTGCAAAAGTTCGATCCTTACTCACACTGCTGCTTGAAATCCTTAAACACCACAGTCTCTAGCTTTCAAAATCACTAGGACCGCTACTGAGAGTCACCCACTCTGACTGGCCTTTAATACAATCAACTCCAAGGCTCTTCTAGCACATGAATATACTCTCAATGAAGCACGTAACTGAGTCACTTCCCTTACAACTTGCCTATGCCTTAAGCACAAATTCTAAATTTTCCAAAGCCTAGCCCTGGTCCAATAAGACCAACTTCGCACATTTTTATCACATGCCATGCTCAATTACCACTTTACTCCTTTCTCTTAGTTGTAACAACTTGCCAATGTGCCAACAATCCGCATCCCCATGAGGACACAACCCTACAACCCAACTGCAGGTGGTGGGACTCCCCCACTTAGCCCGAAGCTACTCCTTGCACCGCTCTAGACCCTGCTGAGATCCTTTCTCTTTTTTTTTGACATGACCTTGTTCCACCTATCCATCTAATTCTTTCGAATTCTCCTGTTCGCCCCCCTTAAATATTTGAATTTTCTAACACCATTCACACATTCTACCTCCTACCGACTAGCCACTAGGACTCCACACAGAACTTACCATCCCTACAACCGCTAACCTACTCACAGAAGACACCCACCCGAGGAAACTAGCCAACTGACACATACCATTACGTTATGCTTCACTCTTTCTACAATACCAAGACCCCCATCCTGAGCATGTACCCATTTACCAACCTTACCAATCCGTCCGCTCCTCCTGGACACCTACTAACTACACTACTAGATTTCTTATTCGCCACTATGCTGCCGCTCTCCCACTTGGCACAACTTATTCCCTCAAGCGCTACCTGACTTCCTCTCCTTACACCTGATCTTTTAGAATTGGCACCACCGCCCAACACTTCTCACATATCTTCCCCCGTCGAATGTTGTCCACTTCCTGCCTCAATTAAATACCATTCTCTGTAGCTCTTAAACCGGTAGATCCCCAGTACTTTAAATATTTACGAAGATCATCTTCCTCGAGCCTCCTTCATTAAAAGTTCTTATTCAATACGGAACCACAACACCCCACGACCTCCGACGGCCGTTTCTTCAACACTAATTCACAACACTCCAACCCAACGCAACCGAATAGCTATAACGTCGGCGAACTTAACACATTCCATTTGATCAAAGGCGACGATAGCTTATTACAGGTGAGTACTTCACCTCACTTGAAAACACCAATCCTTAGTATTTTATCAGCCCAAGAAATGATCATTTATAATCCAAATGCTTTTCCTCCACTGGAACAAAATACTAAAATCTCGAAATCACACTCTGAGAAGACCTCCCTTCAAACCGTTAATCACCCCAACACATGGGCAAACGTTCAATCCTC
Organism: Nicotiana undulata; assembly: GCA_005239495.1. Taxonomy (NCBI): domain Eukaryota; kingdom Viridiplantae; phylum Streptophyta; class Magnoliopsida; order Solanales; family Solanaceae; genus Nicotiana; species Nicotiana undulata. Next base: position 20,830 of record ML242650.1, on the reverse strand, counting down.
ATATCAACATCGCGCCACAACCAACCGTAAGTTTCATAACCACTTGAGCATGGCCTCAAAGTCCTAAGAAATACAGCTACTGAGCTGAGATGACAAAAAAATTCTTCTGCAGAACAACGATGATTGCCTCAATCAACTATGTTGGGAGAAACATCCCGCACCACATCCATAGTATCATTAAAAGTCCTCAACCCTTGATTCATAACAAGCGCTTCGCGACGCGTAAGATTTAGGAAGAAGCATAGGCATAAGCCTTAAAGGAATCAAGTTGCACGATGAGGAATGAAGGGAATTACTCCTAACACCCTGTAGCCTCCCGAAGATAAGTACAGACGTCTCCGTACCGATCCGCAGGACTCTACTAGACTTGCTCATGACTCGTGAAAACTACGGGAACCTAGAGCTCTGATACCACGTTGTCACGACCCAAAACCTATGGGTTGTGATGGCGCCAGACACCACTGTCAGGCAAGCCAACTCCTTTAATCCGTTGAAATACCATCCTGTTTAACAATTTCGGAATCGTTGCCTTTATTGCTTTTCATAATCAAATAAATAAACTTTTATAAATTAAAAACGATAGGAAATCCATTTAAATTCAATAAGACAAGACTCAACACATCCCCAGAACCCGGTGACACCGGTACATGAGCAGTTTCTATGAATTTATACAATTATACAACTCTTGTCCGAGAAATAAATGGGACAAAAGCAATAGAGATACAATGTAAAGACATATAAAGAAGGAGACTCTGTCAACTGCAGAATGCCTCCGGATGAATGCAGCCCGAGCAAGTCTCCAAATCAATCGCTGAACTATGAAGATACCTGTGCAACAAAATGCACAGAAAGTGTAGCATGAGTACATATACATATATGTACCCAGTGAGTATCCCGCCTAACCTCGAAGAAGTAGTGACGAGATGTCGACTTGACACTCACTAAGGTCCAACAATATAGATAGGACAGAATATACTGAAAACAGTAGACATGTGAGGGCAGTTAAGCAGCAAATACATATAAGGCACTAAAATCCCAATAAATTCTGAAAATAAGTAAATAAGTAATTTCCGTTCTTTAAATCCGTCGTGGCGTACGGCCCGCTCCCATAAATGTATCTTTGAATCCGCCGTGGCGTACGACCCGCTCCCATAAATGTATCCTTAAACCCGCCGTGGCGTACGGCCCGCTTCCATAAATGTATCTTTAAACCCGCGGTGGCGTACGACCCGCTCCCATAAATGTATCTTTAAACCCGTTGTGGCGTACAACCCGCTGCCATAAATGTATCTTTAAACCCACCGAGGCGTTCGACCCGCTCCCATATATTTTACAAATATAAGAGTGGGGTAAATCACAAATCGCTCGCGGAATGTAGATTGCGAAGTGGTCACATGCACACACAATATTCTTTCCTTTTCATAATACTTTCCATAAACAATTTCTTTCATACTACTTCCCGTAAAAACAATCCCTTTCATACTATTCTCCGTAAAACTATTTTCCGTAAAATAATTCCTTTCATTTTATTCTTTATATCCATAAAATAACTTTTTTAATTTTATTTTCCGTAAAACAATTCCTTTCATTTTATTCTTTATTTCCGTAAATCTCAGAGAAACAAAACTACACATAGCAGGATTTCATAACATAAAGTTCATAGCAAGAAGAACACAAGGCATGATGTGGGGCCTAACTACCCGGACATAACAATAATATCCGCTACGTACGGACTCTCGTCACTTGGTGTGTACGTAACCTCCACAAACAATTACACACAACATGTAGAACACCTATGGGGACAATTCCCTCTTACAAGGATAGAAAGGAGACTCACCTCACTCCGAAGATCCATCACCGGCCTCCAAGCCTCTACGACGACTAAAATGGATGTGCAACGCTCCCAAACTATCAAAATAACGATAATTCAATGAAAATATACTCAATAGATCATAACCAATTCAAGTTACAAAGTTCCTCAGCCGGCTCAATGAAATGACCAAAATGCCCTCGGGCCCACGTGCTCGGACCTCGAAAATTCTTGAAGAAACTCCCTACCCGAAGCTTTACTAATTCAATTACAAATTTTACTCAATTATTCATGCTCAATTCGCGGCTAAAATCCAAATTCCCAAATTCTAGGTTTCTTCCAAATTTTCCTCAAATGTTCCCTAATTTTCATGTTCTAATCCATGTAATAATCTTGTATATAACTTGAAATGAGTAGGAGTAACTTACCTTAACATGGATGATGAAAATCCTCTCTTGAAGCTCTCCAAAAATTGCCCATGGCTTTGAAAAATGAGAGAGAAATGCCAAAATCCCGTTTTAATCCAACATTGCCCAGTTCTGCCCTTCTATGCGATCACATGAAGTCGTATGCGATCGCACAGGCCACCCAGATCACTCCTCCGCGATCGCACAAGCACGCCCGCGATCACACAAGCCATTTCCAGCTCCCACCAAAATTCCTTTTCCGCGATCGCACCTTCCCCCTTGCGATCGCACAAGCCTGCCTGGCCCTTCTCCGCGATCGCACCCCAACATCCGCGATCGCATAGGTCAAAAACCTTTCCCCTCAGTTTCTTCTCCGCGATCGCATAGCTAAGGCTGCGATCGCACATCATTACCAAAATACCAGCAAACAGCAATAGCAATACAACCCGAAATGCCCTGAAATCACCCTGAAACACACCCGAGGCCCTCGAGACCCCGTCCAAACACACGACTCAGTCCCATAACACCCCACGAACTCGCTCGAGGCTTCAAATCACATCAAACAACGCCAAAATCATGAATCACACTAAAATCCAACTCTATGAACTTTGAAATTTCTAACTTTCACATCCGACGCCGAAACCTATCAAATCACGTCAGATTGATCTCAAATTTTGCACACCATATATATTCGACATTACGGACCTGCTCCAACTTCCGGAATCGCATTCCGACCCCGATATCAAAATTTCCATTTCCGGTCCAATTCTTCAAAAACCTTCAGTTTTCTATCTTTAGCCAAATGACCATAAAATTGACTTCCGAATATCCGAATTCACTTCCGATCGTGCTCCCAACTCCATAATCACCATACGGAGCTATTACCAGACTCAGAATCTCGAACGGACGTCAATATCTAAGAAATGCTCTTCAAGCCAAACTTAGGAAATTCCTTCGGAATGCTAACTTCCTCATTATACGCCAAAACGCTCTCGGGTTATCCAAATCCCAATCCGGACATACGCCCAAGTCCGAAATCACCATACAAACTTGCTGGAACCATTTGAATCCTGATTCCGAGGCTCTTTACTCAAAATTCCATTCTTACTTAATTTCTTCAACTTAAGGCTTCTGAAATGAGAATTTTCCTTTCAATTTAACTCCGAACCTCCTGAATTTCAACTCTGACAATACACACAAGTCACAATACCCGTAATGAAGTTTTTCATGACTCCCAACTGCTGAACGACGCGCTGGATCTCAAAACAACCGGTCGGGTCGTTACATTCTCCCCCACTTAAACTGTAACGACCCCGCCGGTGGTTTTGTGTGTTGGGACTCTGTTCCCATGAATGACTCTTTCCATAGCGGCTACTCGTGCCTTATGACTTGTGTGGGCAGGTAGTTTGAGATTCAGAAGTGATTTGGCCAGTTCAGGAACACTTGGTTCCTGAAGGCTAGCCTATTTGGCTAATTTTGGTTCCGAGCAGCATTTTGAGCAAACGACCTCGGAATTGAGTTCTGACAGCTCCAGCAGCTCCGGATGATGATTTCGTACTTGGGAGTGTGTTCGCCTTGGGTTTCTGATGACCCGGGAGTATTTCGGCACCTGAATTGGAATTCAAGATTTCATAAGATTTAGAATTCAGCCTGGAATTGGACCTCATGATATCTTGGTCCGAATGGAATTTCGGAGCTGGAAATAGTTCCGTATAGTCATTTATGACTTGTCTGCAAAATTTGGGGTCATTCCGAGCAATATAGACCCATTCGGCGTATTGGTGAGCCATTTAAATTTTCTTGAAGTCTTACGTTTGGAACTAAGGGGTTTTGGAGAATGCCTCCGGATGAATACACCCCGAGCAAGTCTCCAAATCAATCGCTGAACTATGAAGATACCTGTGCAACAAAATGCACAGAAAGTGTAGCATGAGTACATATACATATATGTACCCAGTGAGTATCCCGCCTAACCTCGAAGAAGTAGTGACGAGAGGTCGACTTGACACTTACTAAGGTCCAACAATATAGATAGGACAGAATATACTGAAAATAGTAGACATGTGAGGGCAGTTAAGCAGCAAATACATATAAGGTATTGAAATCCCAATAAATTCTGAAAAATAAGTAAATAAGTAATTTTTGTTCTTTAAATCCATCGTGGCGTAGGGCCCGCTCCCATAAATGTATCTTTGAATCCGCCATGGCGTACGGCCCGCTCCTATAAATGTATCTTTAAACCCGCCGTGGCGTACGGCCCACTCCCATAAATGTATCTTTAAACCCGCTGTGGCGTACGACCTGCTCCCATAAATGAATCTTTAAACCCGCTGTGGCGTACGGCCCGCTCCCATAAATGTATCTTTAAACCCGCCGAGGCGTACGGCGCGCTCCCATATATTTTACAAATATAAGAGTGTGGTAAATCACACATCGCTCGCGGAATGTAGATTGCGAAGTGGTCACATGCACACACAATATTCTTTCCTTTTCCTAATACTTTCCATAAGCAATTTCTTTCATACTACTTCCTGTAAAAACAATCCCTTTCATAGTATTCTCTGTAAAACAACTCTTTTACTTTTATTTTCCGTAAAAAATTTCCTTTCATTTTATTCTTTCTTTCTGTAAAACAATTCTTTTCATTTTATTTTCCGTAAAACAATTCCTTTCATTTTATTCTTTATTTCCGTAAATCTCAGAGAAACAAAACTACATATAGCAGGATTTCATAACATACAGTTCATCACAAGAAGAACACAAGGCATGATGTGGGGCCTAACTACCCGTACATAACAATAATAGCTGCTACGTATGGACTCTCGTCACTTGGTGTGTACGTAACCCCCACAAACAATTACACACAACATGTAGAACACCTATGGGGACAATTCCCTCTTACAAGGTTAGAAAGGAGACTCACCTTGCTCCGAAGATCCATCACCGGCTTCCAAGCCTCTACGATGACTAAAATGGATGCGCAACGCTCCCAAACTATCCAAATAACGATAATTCAATGAAAATATACTCAATAGATCATAACCAATTCAAGTTACAAAGTTCCTCAGCCGGCTCAATGAAATGACCAAAATGCCCTCGGGCTCACGTGCCCGGACCTCGAAAATCCTTGAAGAAAAATCCCTACCCGAAGCTTTACTAATTCAATTACACATTTTACTCAATTATTCATGCTCCATTCGCGGCTAAAATCCAAATTCCCAAATTCTAGGTTTCTTCCAAATTTTCCCTAATTTTCATGTTCTAATCCATGTAATAATCTTGTATCTAACTTGAAATGAGTAGGAGTAACTTACCTTAACATAGATGACGAAAATCCTCTCTTGAAGCTCTCCAAAAATCGCCCATGGCTTTGAAAAATGAGAGAGAAATGCAAAAATCCCGTTTTAATTCAACACTGCCCAGTTCTGCCTTTCTATGCGATCGCATGAAGTCGTCTGCTATCGCACAGTCCACCCAACTCACTCCTCCACGATCGCACAAGCACGCCTGCGACCGCACATGCCATTTCCAGCTCCCACCAAAATTCCTTCTCCGCGATCGCACCTTCCCCCTTGCGATCGCACAAGCCTGCCTGTCCCTTCTCCGCGATCGTACCCTAACATCCGCGATCGCATAGGTCAAAAACCTTGCCCCTCAGTTTCTTCTCCGCGATCGCATAGCTAAGGTTGCGATCGCACAGCATTACCAAAACACCAGCAAACAACAACAGCAATACAACCCGAAATCACCCTGAAACACACCCGAGGCCCTCGAGACCCCGTCAGAACACACGACTCAGTCCCATAACACCCCACGAACTCGCTCGAGGCTTCAAATCACATTAAACAACGCCAAAATCACAAATCGCACTAATATCAAACTCTATGAACATTAAAATTTCTAACTTTCACATCCGACGCCGAAACCTATAAAATCACGTCCGATTGATCTCAAATTTTGCACACCAGACATATTCGACATTACGGACCTGCTCCAACTTCCGAAATCACATTCCGACCCCGATATCAAAATTTCCATTTCCGGTCCAATTCTTCAAAAACCTTCAATTTTCTATCTTTAGCCAAATGACCTTAAATTGACTTCCGGATATCCGAATTCACTTTCGATCGCGCTCCCAACTCCAGAATCACCATACGGAGCTATTCCCAGACTCGGAATCTCGAACGGACGTCAATATCTAAGAAATGCTCTTCAAGCCAAACTTAGGAAATTCTTTCAGAATGCTAACTTCCACATTATACGCCGAAACGCTCTCGGGTTATCCAAATCCCGATCCGGACATACGCCCAAGTCCCAAATCACCATACAAACCTGCTGGAATCTTCGGATCCTGATTCCGAGGTTGTTTACTCAAAATTCCAGTCTTACTCAATTTCTTCAACTTAAGGCTTCTGAAATGAGAAATTTCCTTTCAATTTAACTCTGAACCTCCTAAATTTCAACTCTGACAATACACACAAGTCACAATACCCGAAATGAAGTTGTTCATGACTCCCAAATGTCGAACGATGCGTTGGATCTCAAAATTACCGGTCGGGTCGTTACAACTGGTAAAGCTGTTTTGCAATTTCCCCAAAAATTTCAGATGTGAGGAGCCTACTTTGGAAGCTTATATCTCGAAATATATAAGGGAATCTAAAAATTTGTAAAACACAAAAGTTGTAGACCTTGAATTCTTGTTTCCCGAAAGTTAAACCATTCATCATTTGGATATTTGTACAGAAAGTTATGGTCAACTAAATGAAGGCCGATAAAGTTGTTTTGTAATTTCCCCAGAAATTTCTGATGCGAGGAGCCTACTTAGGAAGCTTATATCGCAAAATATATAAGGAATATGAAAGTATCAAAACATAAAAGTTGTATCCCTTGCATTCTAGTTTCCATAAAATTAAACCATTCATCATTTGGATATTTATACAGAAAGTTATGATCGGCTAAATGAAATCCGGTAGTAGTTTTTTTTTTTGCCCAAAAATCAAGCGAAGTCGCATTTCATACATGCGACTTGCCTAGGCAGTAAACCTAAAAATGGGAGTCATCCATTTTTACTAATTTTTGAGTTTTGAGTCTCGGATTTGGGCGATTTTTGAGCAAGAAGTCATGGAAAATCTTGAGGTAAGTCACTTATGATCATTTCTACTCCATAATATTGAATTATCATCGGATTTTGTTGAAACAATTAGTATTTTCATATGGAATTAATTCCTATAATTAGTATTGACTGAATTGAATTAACTGTGGCTAGATTTTGGTCGATTGGAGGCCGATTCGAGGAGAAAAGGGATTATAGAGTAGGATTTTTCTCGGATTGAGGTAAGTAACGATTGTAAATCTAGACCTGGGGGTATAAAACCCCGGTATTTCGTATTGTTTTGATAAATGAGGTAACGCACATGCTAGGTGACGAGCGTGTGGGCGTGCTCCAATAGGGATTGTGACTTGGTCCGTCTCGTAGCGACAATTAAGTCGCGTATTTGATAAATCATATGATATCCTGTATTTTAGATATTGATACTATATTTAGGTTGTACGCCATGTTTGGGACCTTGTGCCGACCTGTATGGACCCTCATGGATATTTTACTACTATTCTCACACTTTTTTTATAGAAATATAATCTTAGTCATGATTTATACTTGTTCACTATTTATTCATGTTTATCATCTTGTTTTTAAATAATGAAAGATACTTTGGGTTGAGTCCCCGTGATTTATACTGAATTGCCCGAGTGGCTTATGAGGATGATGACTGAGTGAGGTTGAGAGTCGGATTGTGAGGATATTGATGGATCGGGTTGCACGCCTCAGCGAGGTATAAATGGATCGGGTTGCACGCCGCAGTGAGGTATATGTGGATCGGGCTGCACGCCACAGTGAGATATTGGATCGGGCTGCACGCCGCAATGATATAGCGCTTGGGATGTAGGAGCCCCTCCCGGAGTCTGTACATCCCCAGTGAGCGCATTCGACTATGATGGATCGGGTTGCACGCCGTAGTGGGTTACTATTATGGATCGGGTTGCACGCCATTCGGGTTGTTATATGGTACCTGATGAGTGAGGGTGCTGAGTGTGAGCATTGACTTATGAGAGTAGAGTCACGAGTGACTGAGAGGCTTCCCCGAGAGGCTTTATTTGTGAGTGAAATTGTTCCCGAGGGGCTGATATTTTTATGAAACTACTGTTTTCACTCTTCTTTACACTGAGCCTCTAATGAAAATGTTGAACGAATGTTTTATATACGAGCCTTTAAATGGAAATTTGGAGATTTTATGGAATATTCGGAATGTAGATTTTTGACTCAATTTAAAATTATTTTCACTGTTACTTATTATATGGCTTTACATGATCTTTAAATGCTCGTCACTACACTCCAGTCTTTAGTTATGGTTGTTACTTACTGAGTTGGCGTAATCACGTTACTCCCTGCACCTTGTGTGCAGATTTAGGTACCGAGGTTGAGCGTTAGTTGATTCACCACATTTGGAGCATTTTCTGGATATTGTGAGGTAGCTGCTTGGCATCTGCAGCCTGCCTTTTCTCCTTCCTACTCTGTCATTTTACTTTATCTTCCCAGACTTGTCTTAGTAAAGAATTGGTATCAGATTGTGTCACTTCTTAGATGCTCATGACGGTTGACTCTAGGTGTTGGGGCAGTGTTTGGGTATTATCACTGCGGTTGTTGTTTTTCTTTTTTTTGAAATGCTTAAAAAGTGGAAATTATTATGAAATATCGGAAATTTGTGTACTAATTGGAAAACCTTTATGTTATAACCAGTAAATTGTCTAGCCTAGTATCACGATAGGCACCATCACGACCAGTTTAGATTTGGGGTCGTGACAAGTTGGTATCAGAGCCCTAGGTTATATAGGTCTCACCAGTCATGAGAAGGTTTAGTAGAGTCTTACGGATCGGTACGGAGACGTCTGTACTTATCTTCGAGAGGTTGCAGAACCCTTACAAAAAATCTCACATTCTTGAATTCCTGTCATGCGAATCCATTTATTCAGCCAAAGGCGTAACTCTTTAAATTTCTTTCATGTATTCGAATGCGCACGTTAGCGTTCAGTATCAGCTGTGTAACGATAGCTTGTGATTTCCATGGTGATGTGCGAGATATGATTTTAGCATGTTGATAATGGGCCAGTCTTGAGGACATGAGATCGAGTTTATTCTCTGGCTTGAGTGTTGAGATTTCAATTGTGTGAGTCGTGCATTTGGGACTTATATGTCCATTTATGTCCTTATGGATGGGATTTTGTGACTAGATGACTACGTGGTGAGTGCGATTTGATGGTTAGATATGTTCAAGTTGTTTGATTGTGACAAAATGAATTGGCGGGAGATGTAGAAAGACCCATTGAGTATCTGACTTCTTTCTCGAGTTAGAATATGGCCTCGAGTTCTGAGTGTATTGAAGGACCTCTTGTGTAGTTTAGTTGTGGAGTGAAGTGGATTTTTCATGTTGTGTTCCGAGTTCCTGGTGATGTCTGTTGGGATGACCAATGCCCCAGCAGCGTTCATGTATTTGATTAACGGTGTATTCCAGCCGTAATGTCACTCATTTGTTATTGTATTCACTGATGGCATCCTGGCGTGCTCACGTAGCCAGGGTTATCATACTCAGCATTTGAGGACAGTATTATAAGGATTTAAGGAGGAGAAGCTCTATGCAAAGTTCTCCAAGTGTGAATTTTGGCTCAGTTCAGTAGCATCCTTGGGACATGTGGTGTCCAGTGAGGGTATCCATGTGTCAGACGAGTGTGGGTAGATCTTCTAGAAGATCAATATTTCTTTGACCAAAACTCTAGTGTTAGTTCTGCCATCAGCTTCGGGTTCTTATACCGCATATTGTGATGCCTCGAGGGTAGGCGTTGGTTGTGTTTAGATGTAGAAGGATAAAGCGATTGTTTAATAGCTACAATTTGTTTTGGAAGGGTATAGAGAGAGGTCAGTTTGAGGCCAAGCAGGTGGGGCTATTTCCTGCGGGGTGTCCTGAGGTTGTGTGATCCTTAGGTGGTTATAGCGAGTCCTCTTTTATCAGTAATTGATATATGTTTCAATTTGAGTTTAGATCGCTTATGGGAGTTGGCATGACCATTACAATGGTGAATGCGAGATTTGCATACGATTTGAGGTGTTAGATGGTTTGTGTCATATGAGCTTATAAAGGATTTAGTTGAATCTCACTGCAACATGTTGGCAGTGATAGTGTATGGGCATTGTGAGTTATTGTTTGTATTGATCTTTGGCTTTGAGCCAAGTTGAGGAGTCTGTCAATGATAAATTGATTTCACAATTATGTGTTGTATTGGTTTCGGTTCGAGTTATATTGGTGAATCAGATATGACCTACAGAGGTGGAGTCTGGGAATGACTCGAGTAATAGAAATTCTTCGATACAGGTTGTAATGTACACTATGGGTAGATGGGTTTTATTGAATGATGGATTTGTCATTGAAAAAGGTGTAGTATGTGCACTGTAATTGAGATTTGCGTAGAGTGGATGACTCTCGAGAATGGTTCCGATGGATTCAAGGTTATATGTAGCAATTGAGGATTTCTCAAGGTGTGTATTGAGATAGAACTGAGATTTACGTGGAGGGTGTCAAGACTTTTGACATTTCTACATTATCATGGATTCCACATATCAGTATCAGGATAGTGAAGTTAATGGATTTAGATTCGCAGGAAGTCTCTTCAGGGTAAGTATTTTGAATGTAGTACTTTTGTGGATATTTGAGACAGTATTCAGCGGCTTACGAGCCTTAGACGGTACGGTTTTATGCTTGGGTCTCGTGCGGTGAGTCTGGGTTGAGAATTGCAGTATTATGGAAAGGAAAAGTATCAATTCGAAGGTAAGTCAAAGGGAACTTGGATAAATAGGACATGTTGGTAGTAGGTCAGATCGGCATAATAAGGGATGTGATTAGTCCTTTGGGTGTTTATGAGGTAATGAGTTTCTACAGGTATTTCTTGGCAATGCTCTTGGATTTTGATGACATGCGTAGCTTGGTTGGGTTAGAAGGATCCAGTCATGTCGGTTTGGTTTCATACAAATGGGATTCGGAGAGTTCTTGATGGTTTCTACTATGGTTAGATATGTATATTTTCTACTGGCGTGAGCAGCATGTGATGTATAATGATTTCGCTTCTAGACGTGATCAAATGTAACGTTATTGGCTAGTTGGGTATGTAGTTGCTTGTGGCTCGGAAGGGACTATGAAGTTCTCATATTTATCATAAAATGTCATGGTGTATGAGGTATGTTGAGTAGGGCTGAGATTTGCAGGTGTGGGTTCACGGTTCAATTTTGGAAGGAAGGTCATAAATTCTTAGGCAGCATGGGCAGTTTCAAATAACTAGGTAAATGATATCACAAGTTGGTGTGGCTTGATGTGGATATGCATTTCAGAAAAGGGCAATGTGTTTGAGTTAAGGGTGCTTCATTGATATTGTGGCGCTCACTTGTTGGATCGACTGCTGATATTCAAGTTTGCTTGGTGGCACAGAAGAATTCTAAGGGTATCCCTCGTGGAATGGTTGAGTATTATAGGTGTGTTATATATTCGAGCGGTGGAGTTTGGATCAGAAATGGTGATTCGTGCGTTTCATGGACTTCGAGACTGAGAGTTCTCATAGACAGGTTATTTTGTGGTTGTGGACTGCGAAGATGCGAGCAAAGCTAGTCAGATGTTAGTAAATGCCACGATTCAGTCATTGTGAACCTTCAGAGAGTTATCTATCTGTTGTGGGTGACCGGAGTTGATTTAGGGTTATTAGTAGGCCTAGTATGGGTGTGTGTTCTGCACCGGGTCGGAATTGTTGACTCTGATTACTATTGTTGAGGGATGTACCATTCGATTGTCATTGAGTTTATTCATATTCTGGAGTGATCTATGAGTTACCCTTCGGTGTTGCGAGGAGTGGTGATTGTTGGTTATATGCACATATGGTGCAGATTTATTTGGGCTTTATAGCGAGATTTGAGTAAGGTAAGCAATTGGGTATTGCGGGATTGAGACGTATTGGTTATGTTCTTTCTTATTCGTGTGGCATGGTATCTTCCGATTCCCCCGTGGTTATGGAATGCACTTGGAGTACTTGATGTCGAATTGCGCATGGTTATTGATTTTGAGCAAGGTGGCTTGAAGTATTTCATGTGGACCAACATTTGGATGGGATCACACATTGTAGCGGAGTTATGTGGAGGTATGATCCTTGGCGCTAGATTCGTGTGTTTTGATTTTATGATGTGTGTCGGGCTCTTAGCATAGTGTTGTGATGATACTTGTTAACGACAGTATATGAAAGTGTTAGAGCGAGGCATTGCTTGATAAGAGGTTATGTACCGGTATTGGGTTGTTTTGAGCAACTATTGTGATTTGGAGTTATCGTTGTGAGTGTTTTAAGTCATGCGGTATATTATGTGATTACATCTTGGGTTATGGATATGGCTTGATATACCGTGTTCAAACTTATTTAGTTTATAGTTGTAGAATTTTGATTTTGTAAATTATTTCGGAAGTGGAAATTGGGTTCTAAGGTTTATGGGTTAGGTTGGATTACGAAATTTTAGCTATGTTGTGCTATTAGACCTATTGTCACGACCCCAAATCCTAACAGGCTGTGATGGCGCCTATCGTGGAACTAGGATAGACTACCATCACATTACTACGCTTTTTTCAATTATAAGAGTTTACAAGTAAATGATAAACATGCAACCATAGCGTCAAATAATATAATATAATTTAGTCCTAGCGTTCCCCATAATAGTCTAGACAAAACCTCCCAAGAACTGGAGTCAATAGTCATGAGCATCTAAGAAAAAGATCTAACTCTGCTAATGTCTTAGATATGTCTATAAATCAAATGCTAAAATTAAATAAGGAAGGGAAGTGGAGAAGCTGTGGACGCTGGACAGCTACCTTGAAATCCCGTGAAATGCTGCTATCGAACCTGCATTAGCTACTGCTGCGAGCTAGTACCTGGATCTGTGCACAGAGACACAGAGAGTCTTTTTGAGTACGCCAACTCAGTAGTAATGAAAATAAATCACAGTCTGAGAATTATAAAATACACAGTACAGATACACAATTCCACAAAACCAGTAAAAACATCAAGTCACCATGTAGTATTCGTCAAATAATAAGTTCAAAATCAGTTTCCAGAAATCCCTTGAAAACAAGTGTTATATCAGTATATCTCAGTAAAACCAGTTTGAAAACGAAGTAAATCATAGTTCGAAAACTTAGTAAAATCATCATAAATCTGCCCCTCGGGCAAAAATCATTTCTTGTAACAGTTTCCCCTCAGGCATTCTCCCAATCACTCAGTATCAATCATCACTCTGTATCATCCCCGCGGGCAATCAGCATCACTCAATCGGTACCGGCGCTCACTGGGGGTGTGTGCAGACTCCAGAGGGGCTCCTACAGCCCAAGCACAATAATAACATAAGGTCTGAAAGCCTCCTCACCTCTCTCATAAGTCCTGAAAGCCTCCTCACAATATAGGCCTGAAAGCCTCACTCAGTCATACACTCTCAATTTGCCCTTAGGCTATGAACATACCGGGTTCTTGACCCAAAACAGTGTTTCATTTTCAATAAATAGTATCAAAATACTCCGAGTGTCAAAACAATTTATCAGGAAAATACTGAGTGTAAAATCATAACATATCAGTGAGAAAAATAGTAAAACATCCCCCAAGGGGTAAACAGATCGGCACTAGGCCCCAAACATGGCTTACAACCTAAATCATATCAAAATATATCAATATTATTAAGCATAGGCTTAAAAATCGATTTTGCAACTCAATAGTTACCTAAATAGGGAATATATTTCCAAAGTTCCAATCTTTGTATTCCAAAACCCATGAAAGGGTGCAGAGTCCGGGGTTTCATACCCTCAGGACAGGATTTAAAGACATTACTTACCTCAAAACTAGCCCGAAACTACTTCGCAATGTGTTTCCCTTTCGAATAAACTTCCGGATGCTCCAAATCTACCAAGTTCAGATTTTTATCATCAAATTATACTCAAGGAATAAATTCCAATTGAAAAATATCGAATTTAGCTCAAAAATCCGAATTCGGTCAAAACCCGACCCCCGGGCCCGCATCCCGAAACTCAAAAACTTTTATACAAAGTTGTTCTTCATCATCTCACGAGTTCGTACATATAAAGAACACCAAAATCTGAGTTCGTTTGACCCCTCAAATCGACCCTTAAAGGTCTCACAATCTCAAGCCCTAAACCCCCTTTTTCTACTAATTTTCATGAATTCACACTGGTTTTATGTTCTATAATCATCCATAATCGAGTTTTATTGATCAAAACACTTACCTCTATGAATAACATTGATTTCTCTCTTCAAAAATCGCCTCAAGAGCTCTTTGTCCGTACAAAAATGGTGTAAAAAGGGTTTAGGTCGCGGAAGGGTTTATTTTAATATGCCCAGTTATTTGTTCATTGCGAACGCGGCCCCCTCCCCGCGTTCGCGAAGCACAACAGTCTCCAGGCCTCCATTACCCTACGCAAACGCACCAACTGGGTCGCGTTCGCGATGCAGAACCTGGTCCACCTTCCGCGAACGCGGTCGCCCCTTCGCGATCGCGAAGGCCAAAATCCCTGGGGTCCCCAGTCTTCTTCGCGAACTCATTCATTCAACCGCGAACGCAGAGCTTCCTCTTCCTAGACCTACGCGTTCACACCCGTCTCTCCGCGAACTCGAAGAATAAACCTACAGCCTCCCCAGCTAACCCTTCGCGAATGCAGGACCCCACTCGCGAACGCGAAGCATAGTTTTTTCTGCAACATCACACCAGCAAAACAACATTAATTCAAGTCCTCCAAACTCCCCGTTAACCACTCCAAACCATCCCGAGCCCCTAGGGACCCCAACCAAACATACTAGCACGTCACATGTAATCATACAAACATAGTTGCACCCTCGGAACACTAAAACTAACATCAAAACACCAAAATCTCATCGGATTCAAGCCTAAGAACTTTAATATTTCTAAAATCCGCCAATGATGCCGAAACTATCCAAATCAACTCTGATTGACCTGAAAATTTGCAGACAAGTCCAAAAAGACATTACAAATTGTAAGACCCAAATGGTCATCCTAAGTATTTCTAGCTAAATCTGTGTTCTGAGGCCTGAAAGCCCCAGTTAATCTCACCTCGATATGCGTGCGCAGCCCGGGCGTGTTTTCGGGAAGCTTTTATGTGAAAACTTGATGAAAATGGAATTTTATGATAATTGAGTGAATAACGTTGACTTTGGTCAACATTTTTTGGTAAACGGACCCGGACCCTTGATGTGACGGTCCCGGAGGGTCCGTAGGAAAATATGGAACTTGGGCGTAAGGCCGGAATCGAATTCTGAGGTCCCAAGCCCGAGAAATGAATTTTTAAGAAAATTGTTTTTTAAAAATAATAAAGGATTTTGAAAATGAATTTTTTATGTGAAAACTGTGTTACCGGGCCCGTATTATGGTTCCGGAGCCCGGAACAGGTTTATTATATGTTATGTGACTTATCTGTGAAGTTTGGTGTAAAACGGACTTGGAATGACGTGTTTCAGATCAAAATTGGAAAAGTTAAGCTTTATGAAGTTTTAAGAAAATTCTATGAATTTTAAGGTTTAATTCCGTGTTTTTGATGATATTTTGGTGATTTAAAAGCTTGAATAAGTCCGTAGGGTTTTTTGGGAGTTGTGTGTGTTTTTTGTTTTGAGCCCCGAGGGCTCAGGTGAGTTTCGGGTAGCTAACGGGGTGTGAAAAGTGCTAAACATCTGGTGTGTTTGTGATTTTCTGCTGTCCAGCATTTTCTTCTCCGCGATCGCGTACGTGTTCTTGCGATCGCGATGTGTCAGGGGTTGGGGGTGAGTAGTTGACTCTATGCTAACGCAGAGCCTCAACTGCGATCGTAGAGCTTGGGGGCCAGTGCTCTACGCGATCGCGGAAGGCCTCACACGAACGCATAGAGTAAGTCTTGGGATGGGGGCTGGGTAGGCATTGCACTATGCGAATGCAATCGCTTGGTCGCGATCGCGAAGGCTAGTGACCCGTGTTCCCTGCAATCACACCCTCTTAACCGCGATCGCAAAGCTTCAGACCCAGTACTCTCCGCGATCGCGATAGCCAAAATTGTCCAGTTATTCTTTAAGTCCAAAAACAGAATACTCTACACGGGATTTCATTATTTGCAGCCTCCTCCTCCTTCTCCAACCTCCATTGAAGACCTCCAAGCCAATTCTTCCTCCATAGTCTCTTGGGTAAGCTTCCTAACATCAATTTCTTCCACTTCCTTTCCCTAATCACTAGAAATCTAGGCCTAAAATCATAAAATCAAGTAGAAATTAGGGGTTTTGGATAGAGTTAGGTTTTTGAGAAATTTGGGTGATTCAACCTCAATTTGGGGTCGGATCTTAAAACAAATCATATATTTGAACTCATGGGGTTATGGGTGATCGGATTTTGGTCCGAGCCTCGTGTTTGGACCAAGCGGGCCCGGGGTCAAATTTTGGTATTTTTGGAAGAATGCTAGTAATTTGATATCTAGGCTATGGGATTGTGTTATTGAGTTTTTACTGATATTATTGAATTAATTATTCCTAGATATCATTGTTTCGGAGTCGGATTATAAAGGAAAGACGGTCTTAGAGGGTTGATTGCTATACTTTGGACCGAGGTAAGTGTCTTGCCTAACTTTGGTGAGGGAATAGGTATTATTTGCTATGTGCTAAGTGATTATCATGTTCGTTACATAGGTGAGGTGACGAGTACCTATGCAATGTGTGTCAAGCATGTCCGTGAGTCTATTTTGATAGAAATTGCAGTATTTCTTCCATGTTTAGCATAGTATGAGATTGTCTTTACTTGGTAATTTATTCTTGAATGAAAGTATTTGTTGTTGAGCTTGAGAAGTGTTGATACGAATGATAATCCAAGTGTAGCGTATGCAATTGAGGTGATTGGTTATAGTTGAGACCCTTGTCGGGCAT
This sequence comes from Nicotiana undulata, assembly GCA_005239495.1. Classification (NCBI taxonomy): domain Eukaryota; kingdom Viridiplantae; phylum Streptophyta; class Magnoliopsida; order Solanales; family Solanaceae; genus Nicotiana; species Nicotiana undulata. Next base: position 3,580 of record ML242650.1, on the reverse strand, counting down.
TTATTGAGTTATTAATTGATGTTTTCCCCTTGCCGGGTGATTTGAACTGTCTATTTCCCCTATGTTGTACTCCTTGCCATTATATCTGTTATTGTTTGGTGAGGAAGAGTGTAAAGCACGAAGGGTGATGCCGTGCCATGACATCTGATTACATTGCATAGTGAGGAAAAGAGTAAAGCACGAAGGGTGATGTCGTGCCATGATTCATATTGATTATATGCACGAAGGTTAATGCCGTGCCATGATTTACATTGCCTTACATTGTACATTGCATTGTGAGGAAGAGAGTAAAAGCACGAAGGGTGATGTCGTGCCATGATATTTGATTACATTGCATAGTGAGGAAGAGTGTAAAGCACGAAGGGTGATTTCTTGCCATGATATTTGATTAAATTGCATTGTGAGGAAGAGTNTTGTTTACTTCTATATGTCCATTTGACTGTTTCACTTCACTTGTTCCCCCTTACTACTCCCGTATCCCTTACTTGTCTGCTTATCTCTTGCCTTGTATCATCCCTGTTACCTGCTGTAGAATAGGACAGTTATCATTATTGTCAAGTCTAGCCTCGTCACTACTTCGGCCGAGGTTAGGCTCGACTTTTACTCAGTACATGGGGTCGGTTGTACTGATGCTACACTGCACTTCTTAATGTTGTGCAGATCCCGCATCCGGACCCAGTGGACCGCATTGAGGGAGTCACCTTCAGTCCACCCAGAGCTTCAAGGTATACCCGCTGGCGTTCGTGGGCCTTGGTGTCTCTCCTGCATTTGGATTTCTTATTGTCTTACTTTTTCTCCTAGTTTCAAGACAATTATATATTTCTTTTCAGATTCTGTATTTAGCACTCAGTTTAGATAGTCCGTGAGGTTGTGACACCCCGATTTTGGGTTTATGCGATTCTGTTATCTTTACTATGTCATTACGCATTTCAAAGTATTGTTACATTTCCGCTGTTCAAGTTATAAAGTATGTTGGATATTTCAGTCAGGTTTCTGAAGGGTATTAATTTTACTACTGTTGAATTGATTCAAAAGTATTAATGTGTAGTATACGTTGGCTTGTCTAGCGGGTTCAACGTTAGATGCAGTCACGGTCTGAAAGGTGGGATTTCGGGTCGTGACAAGTTCATATCAGAGCTCTAGGTTGCTTAGGTCTCACAACTCACGGACAACCTTGGTAGAGTCTGAGGGATCGGTACGGAGACGTCTGTATTTATCCCCCAAAGGCTGCTAAGTTAGGATACTTCTCTTCTCTGCATACTCTATCGTGCGTAGTATATTATGTATACTGATTGAGTTTCCATTCTACTCTCTCGCAGATGGCGAGGACGCGTGCTTCCCTTGGTTTTGCTCAGCAGCCCGACACTCCTGCTACAACTCCTACGAGGGGTCGAGGTCGAGGACGAGCCCGTGCTAGAGGCCGAGGCCGGGGCAGGGCTCAGCCTAGAGCAGCAACCCCAGTGGAGGACCCTCAGGTCGAGTCTGAAGAGGAGGTCCCAGTTCCGGCAGTCCTAGTTGGACCAGCACAGGTCCCAGAGGGGTTCATATGCTTCAGGACGCTCTTGTCCGTTTGGTAGGACTTATGGAGAGTGTGGCTCAAGCCGGTCTTCTTCCTACTGCGCCAGCTGGATCTTAGGCAGGGAGAGGGACCCAGACTCCTATTATTCATACACCATAGCAGGTTGCTACTCAGTTTCAGACTCCGGCACCTCAGCCAGCCGGAGTAGCACAACCAGGTATTGCAGCACCTGTAGCTGAGGGAGCAGCTATGTCAGCAGATGCGTTGTGGAGACTGGAAAGATTTACCAAGTTATTCACT
>ML242649.1:0-69356 GCA_005239495.1 Nicotiana undulata | reverse complement strand
TATTTACACCAAAAATAGTATAGAATTTGGGTGTGGTCAAAAATTAGTTGTTCACAACTATGAAAAAGAATCAGCGCATCCAACACAAAAACCTTAAGGTGGATTATTTAAGACCTCTACCCTATGAGGGATATTATATCGTTCAACACCCTCCCCTACTTTTAACCCAAAATATAGGCTTCGCACCAGAAAAGGACTTGTAAAAGGTTGGTCTAGTATCCTGTGAAATTATCGAAACCTCTTATAAAACACTTTGGGTATCCTTCATATTCAATATGGACATTGTATAACTCAACACCTAAAACCTTAAGGTAATGAGGGCTTAAGATTTTATACTAACGCTTTGTCGCACCTCTAACCCGATTTTAATACTCATATTGTTGGGGCGTGAGTGAACAAAGTCCCACATGGGGTGTTTTGAACAAAGTCCAGATTGATCAATTTCAGGCATAAGAAAGTTTTAAATTGAAATCTGATTCCATGTGTCACAGTTATTTGATTATAACGTGCATCCACTTTGTGCAAACAGTGATTCAAACTGATGCATGCATCTAATTGTTCCACTGACTTGACAAAGTGATGACCATCTTTTCTTCTATTATTGTTACAGGGATTTATGAATTTATAGATTCTTCATTTTCTATTTTTGGTAGAAGCACTTTGATTTGGCATGGTGTCGCGGGAGAGTTAGAGAACAAATTTTTGAGCCTTGGATGGATTCCCTCAAAACTCAGGGATGCAAATTCCTAAAGGGTAGAAAAATAACGGACATGTTGGTGACTGGGGAAACTAACTGCATCTCTGAAGTAGTATGTGAGAAAGAAAGTTTTGTGGCTGATGCTGTAATCTTCGCTGTCGGAGTATCCACTCTCAAGGAGATCATTCAGAACAGGTATATATGCCTGCGCCTATTAGTTACTGTGAAAGCACATGTCGCAATGCATGCATTGCGCTCTACACTCATCTTTGAGTTACAGCCAATTGGGTTTTGTGTAATCTGACCCAGCATAGCTTGCTTCCTCCCTACTGCTCCAACCAAAATATAGAACTTCAGAAATCTACTCAAGATGGTTCAATGACCACCAGGAAATGGAGTGGTTTGACTTCTCCTTTCCATTTCTAATGGGGTGTTTTTCTTCATGCAGTGCAGCATTATGTTCAAGGGAGGAGTTTCTCAAAGTTCTGAACTTAGCCAGTACTGATCTACTTAGCGTTAAGCTACAACTTGATAAGAAGGTATGTGGTGGGAAGTCCTTTTTGAACTTGTCGCAAATGATCCAACGAAATATTGCACTTTTATCTTGCCTGTATAAAATAAATGCTTTTTACTCTAAGACAACAAAATTTTAGAAGTGGCTGCGACTGCGATCTACTCAGTTTTTCTGCTTGTTAACATCTAAAGTTACACAAAGAGCCAATGCAGCTTCTTATATGTAAAGCACTGGTCTCATCTTCACTTAAGTATCTCGGTTGTTGTTCTTGAAAATTACCTTTTGATGGAATGCAAATTCTCTAGTGGTCACATAGTGAGGAAAGTGACGGCTAGCACCACTAACTTCCTCTTGAAAGATCATCGTATGATGTCTTTTCCATATTGCCTCGTGATTTTTCTGATATTATTTGCTTTCTTCACATTGCTTGTGGAACTGCAGATGACATTCTCTTCTTTCATCTTGTTCGTCTCGTATGGAGTAGTAATTGATGTTCAGAAAATTGACTGTAGCTTATTCTATTAGTATATCGTATCTTCATGACTCAACAGGTCAACATTCCAAATGCATCCAACGTATCATCTGGGTTTGATAATTCACACGCATGGACTTTTTTCGACTTAAATATGATATATGATGAGCATAAAGAAGATCCAGTAACAGTGGTGCAGGCTGATTTTGTAAGTACGGGTTCCCTCTTTTGAATTAAGTTTTACTTTTCGTTCATAGGTCTCAAATCCCAATTTTCCCATTTCTTAAATACATGATGAGCTATGCCAAATGTCAATTCTGATATATGTTAATCGTGTTTTTTGAATCAATGCAGTATCATGCAACTGACTTGTTGCCCCTGAAGGATGATAGAATTGTTAGTAAAGTGATGTCTTGCCTTTCGAGGTGCATTAAGGATTTTGAGAATGCTAAAGTGGTTGACAAAGAAATTGAAAGGTTTCCAAAGTCTTTGACACATTTCTTTCCTGGTGAGTTTCTTAAGGCTTTACTTTGCTGACTCGCGGTAAACTCTTTAATTCACATGCTTTGAACCTCAACAATTCCCTAGTGCCAACATATTCCTTCTGGGATTAATTACTAGTTGAAGAGTTGGAAACATATATGGATACACAAGGGAGAATTTGATTTGAAATCTAAAAGTATAGTGCTCATATTACAGAAGTACTCACCCAAAGAGCGTTGTTTTGCTAAAATTCACAAATCACCAACCAGAACATCTTAGAAACAATTCAAGGGAGAAACTTTGGTCCACAATACCATATCTATTACTTATTTCCTTTCTTCTTTTTTTTCCAAACTTTTCTTCCGTGACTTTGAAAAGGTTCTTACAAGTACATGATGGGTGGATCAACATCTTTTAAGAACTTGTTCATAGCTGGAGACTGGATTGTAAACCGACATGGATCATGGTCACAGGTCATAGCTCTTGAACCATTACTTTTCTAGTATCTTTAGCTCCTTAGTGCTTGTAGTATTTTGTTGGTGAGTAGCAGTTTATGTTTAACAGGAGAAATCATACGTGACGGGACTTGAAGCAGCCAACAGGGTGGTAGACTATCTTGGTGAAGGTACTTGTGCTAAGATAATTCCAGTTGAGGAAGACGAGCCTCACATTCAAGCTCTACGCACTCTAAACAGGAATGTTAAAGAGATAAGAGCCCTCTTTCCGTGGTCTGATTATTTTCTTCAGTGATGTGTATGCCCTTGTATATTTCAATTATTCAATCAGAATTTCCACAGATATGTATCTAATGAGTAATGACTAGCAAGTTAGTGACTTAGTGTCTGAACAAAAAGCATTCAGGTGTTAGATGGGTAGCTCAAGAAATATTAGATTCAGCTATAGGAGAAAAAAAGAACCCAAAAATGAATTACAGAACATGAAGAATAAGAACCTATGCAAGAATATGACTATTGGTTATTGTAATTGAGTTTGACACAATCACCACTTCTCCTCTACTGGTTAACCAACTAGTAACTAACCGACTAACAAGTTGAACTAACCAATGCACTAATTTGAACTGTCATGTGTTTTACTTTGGGGTTGTCTGCACCTGAATAACTTCTTCTTTCTAAGAAAAACAGCAAATTTGACTGTGGTTGTGTAAAAAAGTTTAGAAACAAAGAAGAATATTTGCCTCATATCTATTATATTTTATAAGTAAACAGTTCTAATGTGGAATTGAGAAGATATGCAGGTCTTTACCACATAGATGGTAAAAATACGGAGAAGGGTCAAAAATGCTCCTGAACTATTGAAAAAAGTCTAAAAATTATCCTTCATTTACTTATTGGGCTAAAAATATCCCTCCATCAACCTTTTTGGTTCACTTCTACCCTTTGACCGTTAGGTATATGCTGAATTTATAATTATTTAAATTTTACATAACAACTTCTTATTGGTCGAAATTAAAACATCTAACCTATTAGAAAGACTTACCCATGTCTACCCGTTTTTTGGACTAATTCGCCCCAAACACTAACCTGACCCGAATAAAAAGTTCAAATAGAAAAAAGACGCCCCACTTCCATCTAACCCACGAATTTACATGTGTTCATTTTCTTGATTAATCTCATGAGTAGCACTATCACCGAATACATGTTCATGACAAACTAAACAAAGAAAAGCCGAGCATGAATGAGCCAATGATTTTCTTGACAATAATGTGGGAAGGAAAACTAGGGGTAGTCCAACGGTTTATGATATCTTCCAAACAATCACTTTGAGATCTTTCCGTTATGTGAAAATGATTAAATTAAATTCATCTTGAATATAATGCAATTTGTTTCTATCATGTAAATAGAACTGGATGCCATAACAAGAAAAAGAAAACCGCGTAGTAACTTTGCATCTATATGTTCGCTGCAACTTCGATGGAGCTTTTATTCCATGGAATTGGGTTAGTGTTTGAAGTGGGTTAGTACGAAAAACTGATAGATATGGGTGGGTCTTTCTAACGGGTAAGTTATTTTTATTTTGGTCAATAAGAAGTTGACACATGGAATTTAAATAATTATTATTTTTAATCCAGCATTGACCTAACAGTCAAAGGGCATAAGTGAACCAAAAAGGTGGAAGAAGGGGTATATTTAGCCCAATAGGTGGATGAAGGGTATTTTAAAACCTTTTTCAATAGTTTAGGGACATTTTTAACCCTTTTTCGGTAGAAATAAATACTATGTCAATCTAGTAAAGCAATTTGCACGAACAAAACACTGAATATTTGCTTTCCCATTATATATAGAACTACTATACTGAGATAATATTAGGAACGAAGTTATACAGGGCAAGGTGGGAGTGGCCTTTGTAGTGGACAAGATGAAGGAAGTGAGGCTGAGATAGTTCGAGCATGTGAAGAGGAGGAGTGCGGATGCCCCAATAAGGAGGTACAAGAGGTTGGCAATGATAGGTCTAAGGAGAGGTAGGGTAGACCGAAGGAGAATTGGGGAGAGTGATAAGACAGAACATGGCACATCTTCAGTTCACCAAGAACATGCCTAGTATGAAAGTCGAGTATTAGGATGGAAGGTTAGTAGTGCTCGAGCGATTGAGGGAGCATGGTTCTAGCTTAGAGCACCTTATATGTTCCCTTTTCTCCTTACCAATATTATCATTGTTATTCTATTATTATCTTATTCTTCAATTTTATTACTAGTGCTATTTATTTTGCTCTGGTTATCTTACTATTTCTAGTATCAATACTTTTTTTCTGCAGTATTTTCATCATATCTTCTTTACTCTTGATTTTTCAAATTTGTTTTAAAAATACTTTTATTGAGCCAAGGGTCTATCAGAAACAACTTCTCTATCTCACATAAGGTCGGGAATTATAGTGAAAGTAATAAGGTCTGCGTACACTTTACCCTTCCCAAACACCACTTGAGGATCACACTGGGCATATTTTTGTTGTCGTACTATACTCCATATAACTTATGTTGGTCGTATTTTAATATAAATTGAAATAACAGAGGAGGTTGAATCATGATCTGGAGTTGTTTAAAACTTGACGAAGGAGTGCACGTTACCAGGGGCGGATCTACATATAGTGTTCCGGGTGCTCGAGCACCTATTAACCTCGACGCTAATCGTATATGCTTATATAGAAATTTGTTATAAATAAATATATAAATTCAGTAGCACCCATTAAACAAAATGGTAGTTGGGCGCTTTGGTTTGAAGCTTGATTTGAAAGCCTCATGCTGCCGGGGGAAGCACGCAGGTTCGAATCTCCACAAGCTTAAAGACTTCACATCTTCTTTTTTTGCCATTATAAAGTTACTTTTTTTTTTTTGTATTTTCTTTATAGGCTTTCCTAATACTTTACTACTTTACTGACTTTGACTTTATTTTAACTTAAAGCTTCTTACCCGTTCTCACTGATTTTTTAATCATCTTCTCCAATACAAATTTTCGTCTTCTTCGTTTGTTCTTTTTTTTTAAATACTTTTTTTGGTTAGTTTTATCTTCTTCATTTTATGTTTTCGTGTCAGCAACTTGAAGATCAACACCCATGATCATAAAATCCTGGATCCGCCACTGCACGTCGCGCCCCAAATCTGGATGAACGCGGTGTGTGACTGGCACCTGATGTCTTAAGCTTTCATCAAGTGAACCACTGATCTTAGTATAGACAATACATTGCGTCAAGAAAATATTCGAGGTTGAAAAATATTGCAACAGTCGTAGTATTTTATTTCAAATAATATGAGGGTTACAATCTCTATGAATCCTCTGATTCTTCTTTCGATAGTAGATAAATTCAAGGGCATTTGAGCTTGATCTTGAATCTATACTTGTTGGTACGAATTGTGATCTTGAATTCAACTATCACGAACTTTGATTTGAACTCGTACTCCTTGAACGTTGATTTGTTCTTCATTCTTAAGCTTGAACTTGATTGCTTGAAGCTTGAAACTTGTGGAGGAATTTGCATCGTTTGATCCACGAGCTCTATCTTGCTTCTTGTTATAACTTATGGTGTCTTTTTTGAGTTATGAATACCTTTATTTATAGTCATGGGAGGAAAGAGTTGTGATAAGAACAAACTCTTTCCGACCAATCAGATTGAAGCGTGACAAGACCGTATTTGATTGGCTAGAATATATCACTTGCACATGTGGCGCGATTTCATTGGTCTTTTAGTTTAACTTTGCATGCCTTGTAATTTTGACACGTGTCATGATCCTATTGGCTCTTCCGTTTAACTTGGTGTGACACGTCATTTGACACGTATCACCAAATTGGACCTTTAAGAAGATGACATCTTGAGCTTAATGAAGTGGGCTCATCACTTTTAGCCCAATGACATGGGCCAGCCAATGGATTTGGACTTAATCACATATATCGAACTCATATAATTAGTTCAATTATACTAGCTCATAATATTTATTTGAACTAATATATTTATAATATAGTCCAAATTATTTTATTAAATTTAGATTCAATAAAATTTATATGCTAACAAATGCCCCCTATTAACTCGGCGAAACCGAATCAGGCCTTGAAGTACGAATTAGTTTAGACATATTTCCCTTTGGTGGTAGCAAATGGTTCCATTTTCTCATTGAAGTGGACGCGCGTGTCCTTTTAACTATCACTTTCTTTGAAATTGATATTGCATTGTAATGTATGCAAGTATCCAATCATATATGTATTTATTAAATATTTGGGTTTTCCAGCCTGTATTGGAGCATGCATTAATTCCACACAAGAGAAATACGTGTGAGTTACTTTCCCTGCAAAAATATAGGAATTAGAGCCTACTTTTCCATGAGCTATCATGCACTTCGGATTAGTAATCCCACTAGAAGTCGAACTTGTCACCTTTACTAGGCATGGAAGAAATAAATTACCGCATGTGCCTAATACCTAGTTCTTTTATAAATCTGATAATTGTCACAATTTATATTGGTTCCCACATCAGTAAAAAAATTTCAGCACCCGACTTTCATAATCTATAAAAGGCAGTATGATCTTCTATTGTTAAGCATCGATCCATAGTATCTCCAAGCCATGAGAAGGAAAGTGCCGAGGTAACCTCTTGTTCTTTTCTTTTGCGTTTTCTTTGCTTGTCATTTTCTTCTTCTTTTTAGGTAAAATGAGAAGGATATGTCCTTGTTTAACATGATGATCCATGCACGACGAAGGTGTGAAGGGATGAATACTTAGGGTGTGAAGGGATGGGTACTTATCGCCGCCTGAATATCGGAGAGATTGCTCTCAGGGTGTGAAAGCATGATACTCATCCCCGCTCGAATATCGGAGAGATTACTCTCAGGGTGTGAATGGATGGATACTCATCCCCGTCCGAAAATCGGAGGGATTACTTAGGGTGTGAAGGAAAGGGTACTCATCCTTGCCCGAATATCGTAGAGAATACTCTTAGGGTATGAAGTGATGGATACTCATCCCCGCCCGAAAAACGAAGGGGATTACATAGGTTTTGAAGGGATAGGTACTCATCCTCGCCCGAATATTGGACAAATTACTCTCAGTCTGCGAAGGCATGGGCTCATCCTCGCCCGGATGTCGGAGAGATTACTCTCAGGGTGTGAAAGGATAGATACTCATTCTCGCCTGAAAATTAGAGGCCATTTCATCCCTTAAGACCTTTTTACCCATTATAACATTCTTGATTTAGAAGTGATGGATTTTTTTTTCCTTTACAGCCCGAAGACATGGTAAATTTCAGAGACTATACCCCATCTTCCTCCAAACTTAGACATCTCATAATCGAGACTGAAGAGGGAATAAAACAAACCAAACTTTTGATTCACACCCCACAAGTTGGTTGGTATGTAGCCTCATGGCCTTCATTGAGGAACCCGCTCCATGTAGAAAATTGGACTTTGAGGCACAAGTCCACTTCTAATCCATTGTCCAAGACGTAGTCTATCCAAGCTCCAATCCATCGCCACGTAAACATTTCTAGCACCCTTCCGAATTTAGGGCGTTGCATAATTTAAGGATAAATACGTTGGGGAGACATGTTAACGATTGGAGGCCGAGTACCATCACGTTCCAGGATATTGGGAATATGCCTCACTTTTCACTTATGATCGAAACTCGAACATTTTGCAATAATTTGTTGAGGCTGGTTCCCCAAGATGACCACACTTATTACACAAGTTGGGGAGCTATCTACCTCCCTTTGGGACTTACATATTCTTGGAGGTTTGCCCATTTCGGGTTTTCCGTACTAAGAAGTGGTACATGAGACAAGGGAACTCACATGTTTAGATGAAAAATAGATGAGATTTATTCCTCGATATTGCGAGTATTTATTTGTTGCTTTCCATCATCTTAAGGAAGGTACGAGTCTTAACCAAATGGTCTCTTTGAGCAAGTGGATAAATTTTGGTGTAAGAAAGGTTTAATATATAAACCTTCCCCACTGCGGAAGGAAAATAAATCCGCGCGCCTAAAGTCAACACATAATCCTAACGGAGTTATCCCCGAGACAACTAGGTGGTCAAGTGATGAAGAAGCTGTATTTTCCAAGCTTAGGGCGAGGTCTGACAAGAAAGATGAAACATATCTAGCAGCCTTCTTATCGTGTTGGCTATGTACTTTTGTGTTTCCCTATAAGGCAGAGAACTACATTCGTCCCGAGACTTTTAAGATGGCAGGCATGATGGCAAACAAACAGAAGATTAGCCTTGTGGTCCTAGGTTTGGCGAGTATCTATCATGGTTTGAATAAGATTTCATGTTCTTCCCAACTTGATCGGGTCAAAGTTTTTTTACATCCATTATGTTTACCGTTGGCTTGCCCATTACCTCAAAACCTATCACGCATAGGATCCATCTATCCCTTTGATGGTGGCATACTTAGTAGAGGGCGCCGCGAGGTACTTTGACAACAAAGATGCAATAAAATGCATCCACTATGGAGAGAATATAGTTTGGACACCAACAATGTTAACTGTTTCTCGTCCTTATTATTATATGGATAACGAGGCCCTCAAGAGTTGGAGTCAAATTAATTCATGAGATTACGTTTTAATTACCTCTCTTTGTGGTATGATAACTCACTCATTACTGAGCCATATCGTTCACATCGTTTTGGTCGTCAATTTGGGTTTTACCAGAACGTCCCTGATTTTTTGGAGAATGATATTCGTAGCGCCTCTCTAGATGAAGGACTCAAATTTTGGAGGATTTGCACACTGTATTGGTCTATGTCACGTGCGGATTTCCCCCAACGGGAGATCCTTTGGAGGAGCTTTTCTCCACCAATTATATGTACTAGTGGGAGAAAGCACATGTGAAGTTTCTTGAGGATATTTACAAGATATGGTAGGCAATATTGGGCCAAACTCTACTACTCTTTTAGGAGATGAAGATCAAGGTGTTGGAAAGATGCCCTCAAAAGTCAATGAACCACTTACTCCAATCCCAAAAGTAGTTACACAACATAAGAAAATGAAGCTTAAATCCTCAAAGGCAACTTGAAAGAGGTGGTGTGCACTTCAACAAATATTGAGAAACACCCTCAAGTTCTTCCATTTAGCACACGAGTTCCTCAAGATACAAGCCAATGTACCAACGAAGATCAACAGTGGAAAAGGAAAAGGCCTAACCCAGTAGATATAGTAGAGGTTCCAAGTGTTGATAGTCCCTCAAGAAGGCATACAACTTGTAACAAAGAGGTAGAATAAAATAACCTCACCTCTTTCCCCTTTTTTAAACAAATAGATTCACTAAAAAATACTTTCTTTCTTTTGCAACTAAATGCCACTAGGCATCTGATGGCACCCCCACATGATAAGCTGCAAGTTAGTGATGAATCCATTGCAGGGACAACGCCTAAAGTGAATTCATCTTCAAAGGCTTGGCCCTAAAGTGAATTCATCTTCAAAGGCATGATCTCCCGTTCATATGATAAAGCCCAAATATCTAAGGTTCAAGTCTCACTGAATTTGAAACGTCGTGATAGGTAATCTTCCTTCAGATACTTGTGTTTCCTTCTGATGCCTCAGTTTCCTTCCCCTTTTAGGGCAGAGAGAGGATTTAGAGACCAATAAACTTGAAGGTTTGGCAAACATGAAGGCATAGCGAATTCCCGTACTTCAATGCAAATACTTGGCAGCCTCCTAAAAGATTATAATCATCCCATTGAAGATACCAATTTACAATAGGGGCTTGTCCCCTTTAAATCAATTGGGATCCAAAGTTCAGCAGAAGAATGGTGTTTCAGCTTGATTTTTAAGTGCTGATTGAGTGGATTACAATCCCTCATACTTCATTCGAACGATGATTGGGGCACTATGTATCTTTTACTCATGTGACTGAATTTAGAATGCAACTCTAAGCTGCATGCGTACCTCGATGAAGAGGATCAAGTCATATCGTAGTTCAGAATGGGTGAGTTTTTTGTATGTCCTAACTTTTTCCTAGGTTGCCTCTTTTGAGATTTCAACCTAGCAGACTTTTTTGGGGCCGTATACAGTTTATACTCTTGCGGGCTAGGAGCAACATGCAACTTATGCTCTTGTGTTAAGGAGAGTTGCAACTTCAAGGACAATACTTCTTCAAAAAATTGACATTGATAGGGCCGATTCTCTTGCCATCTGCGTCGACCAGCTTGTAAGACCTACTTGAATAAGCTTCTTGCACGACGTATGGCCTATCCCATTTTGAAGTGAACTTCCCTACAAGTTTATGGAAAGTAATAATGGGTCTTCGTATGTCAAGGACTTGATCTCCTACTTGAAAGGATCTTGGGTGAACACTTTTATTGAAGGCACAAGACAATCGAGCTTGATAACATTCAAGACTCTATTGAGATTCCAACCTCTTCTCATCAAGAGCCTCCAACTTCGCTAATTGAAGTCGAGCATTTTCTTCATTAGTGATCCCTTCTTGAATAACTAATCGTAATGAAGGTATTTGATGCTCGAGTGGAAAGACATCTTCAACTCCATAAATGAGTGAGTTCGTAGGTGCCTTTAAGTCGAGTGTAGCGAAGGGATGGAGACAAATTTCTTTAACAAGTTGCATAAAGTCTTGTTGAATGCCTCAGCTAGACCATGGTGGCAACATTGTACGTAGAAGAGTTATGTTACTTGAAGCCAAAGATATCACAAATCTTGTTCATCAATCTATTGTCGAATGGCTTGCCATTATCCGTTATTATGTACGGAGAATGCCAAAGCGATAAATTATGTTTACTTAGATGAAACTTGCAACATTTTCCTTCTTTACTTCCTTAAGAGAAACTGCTTCAGCCCATTTTGAGAAGTAGTCAGTTGCAGCCAAGATGTATAAGTGCCCACCAGAGGATTTTGGCAGTGGTCCAACAACATCCAGACCCCAAGCGTCGAATGGCCACGATGCAACAATCGGATGTAGCATTTCAGGAGGATGATGAATAAAATTTTCATGGAACTAGAAAGCCTTGCATCTTCGTTCCAAGCAATATTTTACCATTGTCGGCCAATAATATCCCATCCTTTTTATATGGAAGTGGAGCTTTGGTCCAGGCTGATGCGATCCACATAACCCAGAATGTGCTTCTTGCAAAGCTTGGAGTGCTTATTTTCCCTTAAGAATCGGAAAAGTACTCTCTCCAATGATCTTACGTATAGAGTATCTTTGTAGTAAAGGAAGTGAGGTGCGCCACGACATATTTCAGTCCTTCTCCTCGGATTTTCTGGAAGTATCTCGTAGCTCAAGTAATCGATAATGGCTTGTCTCCATTCTTCCTTCTCAGCTTCAGAAACAGCGACAAGATGCTCAAGATCATTTTCTTCACATTCATCCTCATTTTGGCAACGGTACTACCCATTTTTGGCATATAGTAACTTGCGCTTGATCAGGCAGGGCTAACAATGAAGTTAGGGCAGCTAAACCATCAGCCTTTCTTGTTTTCTTTTCTAGGTACATGTTGAATAGTCACATTACCAACATGTCCCATTAATTTTTTTTCATAATTATGATAAGGCGTAATTCAGGTTTCTTGACCTCCTAACTACCTAAAAGATTATTCACCACTAACTGGGAGTCACCAAAGACTTGCAATTGCAACTGTTTCATATAAACAACCATTTCAAGCCCGAGTATTAGTGCCTGATATTCAACAACATTATTGGAGGATAGTTGTGTCAACATAAAGGAGTAGGGCAGAACCACCCCTTGAGAATTGACAAATATTACGCCAACACCGACTCCTCCGCGAGTGCAACACCATCAAAGTACATCTCCACGGAGGTTGTACTTCAACGACCAATGTTCTATTCGTCAGGAAGTTCATCAGTTAGTTCCCAGTCATCAAGTATCAGATGATCTGCCAAGAAGTCTACCAATGCTTGTCCTTTTACAGCCTTTTGTGGAATGTACATAATCTCGAATTTTTGAAATTGGATGTACCATCTTGCTAGTCGATCTCTAAGGACTAGTTTTGACATTACAAACTTAATGGGATTTTCTTTAGAAATAAGACTAACAACATGAGCATGAAAGTAGTGTTTCAACTTCTGAATTGAGAATACTAGCCCCAAACACAACTTTTCGATCGACGAATAATTCAGCTCGTTTGGTGTCATCATCCTACTCAAGTAGTAAAGAGAGTTTTCTTTCCCCTCACTATTTTGTTGGGCCAACAGTGCCTCCAACAGACCTTTCTTGCGCCGCAATGTATGGTATCAATGGCTTTCCAGGTATAGGGGCTGCTAAAACCGGAGGCTTCATCAAGTAGGATTTAATGCTCTCAAAGGCATTTTCACACGCTTGGTCCCACTTAAAAGGGACACCTTTCTTCATAAGGCGACTGAATGGTTGTCATCTCCCAGATATATTCAAGATGAATCTCCTAAGATAAGCTAGTTTTCTTTGCAGACTTTTCAATTCATGAATATCTCGAGGCTCAGGCATTTTCAAAAATTGCATCAACTTTGGCTTGATCAATTTCGATCCCTCAGTGTCGGTCAATGAAACCAAGGAACTTTCCAGAAGTAACTCCAAAGGAAAATTTCAATGGATTCATCCTATGTTGGTACCTCCGGAGCAAATCAAATACCATTCTCAAGTCTTTCAAGTGGTCCCTCCTCTTTCTTGATTTTACCACCGAGTCATCAACATAGCATTCAACATTTTTGTGGAGAAGGTCATCAAAAATATTCTTGCATAGCCCTTTGGTAAGTAGCACCAGCATGCTTTAATCCAAAAGGCATTACCTTGTAGCAATAAATACCCTTTGGGGGTGCGGAATGTAGTAAGCTCTTCATTTGGTGCCATGCGAATTTGGTTATAGCCTGATGAACCATCCATGAATGACATTGCCTCGTACCCAGTGATAGATTCAATCATAAGCTCTGTAATAGGAAGCGAGAATTCATCCTTAGGGCATGCATTGTTGATATTCCTAAAGTCAACACACACTCGAATTTGGCCATTCTTCTTTCTCACGGGAACAATACTTTAAACCCATGTTGGGTATTAAAACTCAAGAGTAAAGCCACCTTCAATGAGTTTGTAAACTTCACTCTCAATCAAGTGAACCAAGTCCAGTATAAAGTGCATTTGAGCTTGCTTAACAGGACGAGCGTCATTCTTGACTGCAAAGTGATTGACTGCTATTTTAGGGTCCAAGCCAGGCATCTCTTTGTAACTCCAAGAAAAGACATCCTTAAACTCCTTGAGTAACTCGACATAAGTGCTTTCTTCACCGGTTTCTAGTAAAACACTTAGCTAAGTGGGCCTTGGTTCTTTATTTGTGCCAAGGTTAACTTCTTTTAAGACACCAACTGTTATCTTCACCCCTTCTTCAAGTTCAGGCAGAGCATCTCTTGCATCTTCATCTTCTTGAGGTCTCCATCATTGAAAGATATGTGATAACATGGTGAAAGATCCTCAATTTCTTGTCATCCTCCATTAGAGGTGAAGTACTTTGCTCGTCTGATGTAGTAATATCATACGAAGAACCCACACTTTCTTCATATTCATCATGTTCATTAGTGTAGACCACAGTGTATGGCTTTACCTTCAGTACCTCATCACACGAAACCACGACTTTTATTTGTCGCCCCATCCTAGACCAGACTTTGGAAATCCTTAGAGATCTTATGGATTCTAGGGTAAATGGGTATTCTTGTATTTCGATAATTTCTCTAGAAGTTGTTCCCCTACTTTAATGGACCCAATCTCTTAAATACGGAAGTCCTCACAATTGATTTTACAAGTCGATCAAAGACAGAAGGTCTGTTAGAAGCGACAGATTCATTTTCTATAGTGATATATTTGTTGCTTGACCTTCTTATAAAGATGCGAACTAGTGAAGGTTTCTTGTATCCCAGACCTTCACGTGGTTTCTTGGTAGAAGCTTCTGACGGGAGTTTCCTTAATTTTGATGGCTCATTTGGATTATATCCGGCTTTTGCAAACAACCTATAAGCATTAGGATCGAAGCCTTCATTTGTACTCTTTGTATGGATTGCCATATTATACGAATGATTTTGGACCACAACCCCTCCAAGTAGCGTTGATGATAGTTTTACTGCCTCAATTTGTTTGATTGGAAAAGTTGACCCCCCTTAGAATATTGGTTTGGAGATTGGATGACTCACCATCCTCTTTCTTCTTTTTAGGGACACAACCGAGCACATGAGTTACTTTATTGCCGTGAGACACAATGTTCCTCCATGATATTTATTTGAGTTAAGGTATACCTCCTCATCAACAACTTTTGTTTTGTCGGTAACCACTTCAACTCTGTCAGTTCTGGACACGCCATTCTCACCCTTCATGAAGTCATCAACTTTTAGCTCCTTCAAGTAGAACTTTGCATCGGGGAAGTGTGACTCAGTCTCAGTGAATGGCTTGTCATCAACAACTATCTTCTTCTCGACTTCACCCTCGTAGTACTTCAAACATTAATGTTAGGTATATGGAACCACTTTATTGTCATGCATCCAAGTCCTTCCAAGCAAGACATTGCATGAAGACTTTGCACCGATCAAATGCACCCATGCACTTGATTGCATATCTTCAATGGTGGTTCCCAACCCGATCAAACATATGGCTTTTCCCCCCTTAGTTGAATCCTTGGATCATCACACGACTTTATGAGAGTTAATTCATAGGAATGCCAAGTTCTTTCACAATGCAAATCGGTAAGATGTTCACTGACAATCCTCCATCAACCAAAATTTAATTTACTCTTTCATTGTGCATATAGCCAACCAGGTATAATAGGAGGTTATGAGGAGTGTCACCTAATAGAAGATCGTCATTCGTGAACGTAACTTTTCCTCAGAATCATTAACTTCTTGAGGAATGGACTCGATGAGCTTTTCCGAAGATGGTGCCAACGGTAGGTCATCACTCTTTTCTTTCCCTTTGCTAGCATGGCAACAATCACTACCATAATGGGAAATCATCGTGTGGGACCAACTTGGCAAGAGCTCTTCTAAGGTCACTGGATGTCATGGCTTTTAAGGGTGGTGCACTTCCACTTTTGCCATCTGCAAATGCTTAACTGGAATCCGTTTCCTTGGTCTTTTTACCATCATTTTCCTTGTTGGTTGTTCTATTGATTCTTTTTGTGGGATCTTTTTGTGGCGCCTACGACGAGTCACCAATGCACAACCTTCATCATCATCAGGCTGATCTACTTCGACTCTGTTATTCTCCAGTAATTCTACATATTTGATTTCTTTTAAACAACATAGCTCATCTAGACTGAATGAGAAAAAGGTGATAGAGACTTGGCTGGAACTTTCCGTCTTATCTTCAAGCACGATCTTCTTTTCATGGGTCAAGTCCATAACTTTGTCCATAAAGACAAAGCACTTCGCAAGAGGATGACTCACAAGTTGATGATATCTGAAATAATTTGGGTCATCAGTTTTCCTAGCTTCATTTGGCCGCTTCATCTCTAGAAGCTCAATGAGCTTTAACTCGAGAAGCTCTTCAAAAATTGCAAGCACATCAGAATCTACAAATGTATACTCTTTTATTACATTTCTTTTAGAGTCAACTTTCCACTCAGCTTATCTTGAAAAGAAGTTGATTTCACACTCTGCCTTTTGCTCACCTTCGTCGTGAACTTCACGAGTGATATGTTGACATTCATAGCTTCTTTCTTGTCATTCCCTTTGCGAGGCTCATAGATGGGAAACCTTTCATTTCCAGTGGGGGCCATGCTTAATTCCATGTCATGGGCACGAGTGGTAATTTTTCTTCAAATGTGCTACGTTTGATACCTTGCAAGATGTAGTGCAGTCCCCAATGCATGCCTTGGATGCACATCTTTATTCCAGAAGCTTCATTAAGTCTATCTGTGCAGTTGAGGCTTGCATTCCTCCAACGATGTATAAAGTTGATTACTTGTTCACCTTTTTGTTGACGAGTATTTGTAAGTTCTATAAAAGCGATTGAGGAACTCTTTCTCAAGTTGATCCCTGCTATCAGTAGATCCAGCCTCGAGGTATGTGTACCAATCAAAAGAATTTCCTTTTAGTGAGCGTACAAACTTCTTGACGAGGTAATCTCCATAAGTCCTAGCATTGTTGTATGTCTCAACGAAGTGGGCCATGTGTTGCTTTGGATTGCCTTTGCCATCAAACTGTTGAAACTTTGGAGGTTGATAGCCAGCAAGCATTTTCAAAAGATCGATCCTTGCAGCATACGACTTTGCGCATGTAATAGAGGACTTGGCAGCAACTTCGTACTTATTTTTAATAGTTACTTCAATGAACTCCTTCAGTTGATCAATTGGAATCATCCCTTTAGATAGACAGGGATAGCCTTAGCGAATGCTACTTGTCTTAGGGGAGAATTACTTTCTGGAACTTCTAGGAGCTTGCCAAGTGCATGGGTGGATTATTCTTCAATCAAGATTCCCACCATGTCTATTAGCTTGTCAATTCTAGCATCTTGATTTTGCATGCACTTGGTCAAGCTAGCGATTGCTTATGTCAAGTTTGCCAGCTGCTCCTCCACGGATGAAGCGTTCGTCATCATTGCTTGCATGATATTGTGGAAAATGGACAGTAGCATGGATTGTCACATTGATCCTCGATTGTCTCACACTATGCTGTGTAAGTGGGGAGGATCCATCACTTGAAATATCATCATCTTCCTTCATAGCAGATGTCATGACCCAGAATTCCCACAGTTGGGATTGTGATGGCGCCTAACATTTCACTCGCCAGGCAATCCAACATTAGAACATTTTTTTCTTCTTTTAGCAGCTTTAACAATAACATTAATAACGAACTAAAATAACAGATATGTTCTTAGTACAAAAATGGAAATTAAACAACCAATCATCTATTACAATTCCCTAAATCTGGTGTCACAAGTTCACGAGCTTCTAAAGTAATACACATAAAGGTCTGAAATAAGTATAAAGCTGTCTGAATGAAGTTGTATAGCTCAAAAAAAGGATGGGGACTCTAAGAGCTACGGGCGCTGAACAGTCGTACCTCAAGTCTCCGCAAATATTCGATCCGAGCTCACTAATGACCGCCGCTGGGACCGTCTCCAAAATCTGCACAATGTGAAGAGTGTAGTATAAGTACAACTGACCCCATGTACTGGTAAGTGCCGAGCCTAACCTCGACGAGGTAGTGACGAGGATAAGGCGGGGCACCTATACAGAACCTGTATGCAGTATATAAAATGACAAAATAATAGAAATACTGAATAGGACCAAACAATCAACTGGAAATGACAACCACACCCTCTAGAGTGAACCAATGTCATCCAGAGTTACCAATCTTTACTATATCAAATACTGAAAGAAATACCGGAAGGAAATGCAGCTCAAGAAATAGAAACATATAGTTTCGTTGCGGCGCGTAACCCAATCCCACCAGACAACACAAGGTTCTCCCTTATTGCACCGTACAATAACAGTAACAATGCATCTACAATCAGAATACAAATAATCTACAATTTATCTACAAAATATCTACAAACTGTTACATTGAATTTTAATATCCCAATTCCCATTCGATTGTAGTTTAATTTGAATTTTCGACATAATTACGTTTTTTGCAGAAAATTTATAGTATCAACTAGTAGTACCACTGACTAAAGGGTCCATCATAAAGTATTTCAACAACGGCAGAGATGAATACGCCCATTATGGCATTCACCATTCCTACGTTTAGCATTGAATGTACTTTCTAGGCCAAAATCCAATAGCGTGAATTAGGAGTAAACCGTCAGATAAAACTACCAAATTCACAATGCACAAAATTGAGATTCTCTTTTTCTGACATTTTGATAGGGAAATCATCAAAGTTTGGCTAAAAAAAACATTCAAATTTCAAAAGTCAGAAGTTTTTTTTACCGAGAGTTTGCCGTGATTTCCACCAAATATCCCTATTTAGTTCCAGATTTATAGCACCCCTAATTAGGAAGGAATCAGCTTCTAATAATTGGTATTTAATGAATGATATAATATTTGTAGAATAACTGTGAACAAGGCGGGTAAATATGAAATCATGCACATTTTTGATAATAAGATTTCATATATGATATAGGAAGGAAAAAGTCTCATACACAAATGCACGAGTCCCAACCCAACAAACAAAATACTAGGCAACAG
The DNA here is from genome assembly GCA_005239495.1 of Nicotiana undulata. Taxonomy (NCBI): domain Eukaryota; kingdom Viridiplantae; phylum Streptophyta; class Magnoliopsida; order Solanales; family Solanaceae; genus Nicotiana; species Nicotiana undulata. Next base: position 50,576 of record ML242649.1, on the reverse strand, counting down.
ACACCACTGTAGTGAGGCCAGGGGCGGCTTGGCAAAATTGGGGCCTAAAGCCAAATTTTAAGAAGAGGCCTTTAGTTTTTCTTATTAAAAAAATATGTATATATTTATTTAAAATTTATTTTTCTAGATTTTTGAGATGCAAAGTTATTATTAGTTTTATATATAATCGATTTCTTCTAATAATTATTTTTCAATTGATAAAATAACTAATCCATTTAAAGATTGTCTTATAAGCAATATAGGACATTTGAAGAAAAAATCAAGACATTTATCATATTGAATATATCAATTAGAGTATTATCTTCTACTTACACTTTTTTCCTTAACACATTTAATTCGAAAAATAAGTATAGATCATCATACATTTTGAATTGCTCAGATCTATTTTAAGAGAAAAAAATTGTTTGATCTACTATGTATAAAAGGTAGAAGAATTAATTAACGTAATGAATCGTGTGATGGAATACATGTATAAATATCGGTAGCAATAATCATGATCACTTGTATGTAATATACACAACACATGTCACATATTTTATTCAAACATAAAATCAAAAAATTTCTCTTCAAACGTGGTCGTGATTGCGAAACGAGCCATCAAGCATGAACAAAAACCTATCACGAGATCATCCTCCTGTTACTGATGTGTTATCCGAACAACACTGGGAATTCGCAAGACTCTGTGTGAGCGAATTTTCTTAGGAAAAACGTATAAAATTTAACGAAAAAGTTATCTCGCCCTTGTGGCTCAAGACCCCTTATATAGCCACATGTTTTAGAGTTTAAAATCCTTTTCAATCGGCTAGGTCTTTATTTTCCACCAAGAAATTGAATTTCATTTAATTCTTAATCATTCAGGCACAATAGGGGCCACAAAATTTAATTAACAAGACAATTATGGACTTAATTCGAAATATCGAAACTAATCTTACCATACGAATTATTCATAAAAATTCACAATTGCACTCCTTAATTTAATTTCGAAATTCTTCCATTAAACCTCATTTATCTCCCTACATTAAGATTTAAATACTAATCAAATAAATTAAATTACTGAAAATTTAATTCATGAATTATTTTCTTTTGACTTTCGCTTAACTTATTTCATTTTACGAATATAAAATTCACCTGTTTACAGGCATATTGACCCGCAGAAGAATCTCGTCTTTTAATAAAATAATAAATAACACACACAACTAATAATAATTATATCAAGATTAAGAGTATATATACCTTTAGTGAACTACATAATTTATGTTATTAAGTTAGTATAAAAAATATTTATCTCTACTTGATCCGATAAAGACATATAAAATGTACTAACACAAGAAGTCGGAACTATACCATCTACACCATCAAGATAAATTATATGTATTCTTGTGCTACAATCATTTCGGGCGTGTCCAATTTTCATATTAGATTTTAAACTTAAACTTTATAACTTAAATGATTACTTTAGTGTGTAAGCTAAAACTTAGTACATAAATCGTCTACTATATAAATAAACGGAGAAACAAACAAATGTATGATCTATTATCTTTATTAAAATTAAATAAATAATTATTCTATAATAAATATTATATCTAAATACATGATTAATAGTATATATACTAATAATGTCCCACTTTAAACTCTTAACCATGACAATTAGTAGAATATACTATATCTAACACATGATTTATAGTATATACCTCAATCATCTCCCACTTATACTTTATTCATGATAATTATTAGAATATACTATATCTAAATGCATGATTAATAATATATACCTTAACATGGTCCATCCAACAACTTAAACTAAAAATAACCAACGATTATATACTATATGTATAATCAATGTGTAATCTATTTATACCAGCTAGGAAAGAAAATAGTGTATCAAATTGTTTTATTTTCTATATATTACATGTTTATTATCAAACTCAAGTTTTATATTCATATTCATGTCAAATGCAATGTTAAGCAGAAATCATAGCAGTTGCATATCCTTCTTCTCTGTTTTTTGAAGGAAAATAATAGATCTCTTAGTTGATCTATGACAACATCAAAACAAATTTTTGGATTGTACACTTTTACCAAATTAATTAATAGCAAATAATGTGTCATACCAAATAAGTCATATCCAATAAAAACTCAAATTTTTCAAGCTCATGTGTCAATTTTTATTTTTGGACCCTCGTTAACTTCTACGAATGTTAATAAAGTGTCACGACCCCAAACACTTAGTCGTGATGGCGTCTGTCGTAGAATCAGGCAAGCCACACATTCCGTTGAAACAAAGTTTGATTTTAAGAAAATTTGTAAATTCAGAAACAAAAGTATCGATAATAATCCATTTAAAAGTCTAACATCATTAAACACAATTTAAAATTTAATCCCAGATCTAGTGTCACCGTCTGGAGAAAACGAAATACAATAGGAAGATAAATGAGGAGAAATCGAGGTTGCGATCGCCCACTGCTACCTGGAGTCGTCGAAAACTCCAAGGAACTCTGTCAGCAAAATCAACCACTGCTACCGGGCCTCGATGATCCTGGATCTGCGCACAAGGTGCTGGGGGTAACTTGAGTACACTAACTCAGAAGTAACGAACCCAAACTATGGACTGAGAGGTAGTGACAGACTAAACCTCATAAAATATAATAATCAGCGTACATAAATTAGACATGTTCATACTTCATAGTTTATAAGAAAATGAACCAAATATGCCAGGTATGACCAGTATACCCTACATGCCAATATATATATATATATATATGAAACTAGTGTGGAGATTCACACTATGCTTACAACCCTCACACGAAAGTCCACTCAGTACTATATATGGCTCTCATGCCCAGGGAAGATCCATCCCGGAATGTACATGAACACCGGTGACCGTAGTCACTCAAACTGAGGAACAGGACAATCCAGCCCACGGAGAAGATCCATCTCCGGAATACAACACTCGGAAAAAATTCATGTCCATGGACGATCCACCCCTCACATATCATCAACTTCGGACAAGATCCATGTCCAGGGAAGATCCATCCCTCTATATCACTGCGCTCACTGGGGGTGTAAAGACTCCGGAGGGGCTCCTATTAGCCCAAGTGTTATATCAAGTCAACGAAGGCATGATCAGAGTAACTCTACGGTGTGAAGTCCGATCTCATAACTGTCTCAATAACAGGCTCTCGGCCTCACTCAGTCATTACTCTCCAGTCTCGCTCACATGGCTCACAAATGCATGAATTAGCCCGAAACAATGATAAATATATAAAATTAACAATTACCGAGACTGAGGCATGAAAATGATATGCTATAACAGGACTGAGTATATGAAATCAAATAAACACATAAAGAGACAGTAATATACGACTACTCGGGTCTCAGCATTTTCGGCGTGAAGCCCTAGCATTTGACTTCGCATGATTTCTAGCATGTTCACATTAACCACATCAATAACAGTGCGGATATCAATCCGTAATAACTGCTAAACGGTGCCATGGGATGATCCAGGCCACAAATCACTCAGTGCACGCCCGCACGCCTGTCACTTGGCATGTGCGTCACCTTAATTATAGTCATATATCATATAGTTCGGGGTTTTGAACTCTCAGAACCAAGTTTGGAAACGTTACTTACCTCAAAACCAACTAAAATCCTAGCCCACAGAGCCTTTGCCTCTAGAATCGGCCTCCGATTGCTCCAGATCTAGCCAAAAATCAGATTTATATCATTATAATATGCCAAAGAACGAAGCTCATTCGAAAATTATCAAAATTAACCAAAAATCCCGAAATTGGCCAAACCCGATCCCCGGGCCCATGTCTCGGAATTCGATAAAAACCACAAAACTAGAATCCTTATTCCCTCACGAGTCTACCCATATCAAATTCATCAAAATCTGACCTAAATTGCCCATTCAAATCACCTAAAGAAATTCTCAAACTTTCCTCCCATTTCCCCCAATTTCCACTCTAATTCCTCAAATTAAATGAAATTCAAGACAAAATCATGAAATTAAACCAAATGTGAGTGAATAATACTTACCCCAATAACTTAATTGAAAATCCCCTCAAATTTCACCTTTTCCCGAGCTCTCTAATGGTTTTCTTTTTGAAAATATGGTCTAAACCCTCGTTTTTGAACTTAAGTCTGTCTACCCATATATTAACCCTTCACGAATGCGGACTAATGCATGCGTTTGCATAGAAAAAACCAAAAACCTCGCCCTTTTTACCCTACGCGAACGCGTCTCACAGTCACGCGAACGCGTAGCCCCAAACGCGAACGCATAGGCCAAACTCTTGGGCCCCCCAGCTGCCTCACACCACTACGCGAATGTGAGCCTCCTGGTGCGAACGTGTAGAACCAGTTTCCCCAACCTCCGCGTACGCATCCTCCTCCTCGCGAACGCATAGCACAAAAACTCAGCTCCACTATTTTCTCTACACGAACGCAAATAGCATTTCTCTGCAACAAAAACACCAGAAAATTTGCTATCTCCAAAATCCAAAAATTGATCCGTTAACCACCCGAAACTCACCCGAGGCCCTTGGGACCTCAACCAAACATGCCAACACATCCCACCACCTCATTAGAACTTAGTCAAGCCTTCGAAACACTAAAAACAACGCCAAAACTCTCAATTCACCCCGTATTCAAGCCTATGAATTTTGAAACTTCTAAATTTCACCAAAGATGCCAAAACCACCCAAAACACATCCGATTGACCTGAAAATTTGCACACACATCTAAAATGACACTACAACTTGCTCCAACTTTCGGAATTCCATTCCGACCCCAATATCCTATTTTCCACTGCCGACCAGAAATCGCCAAAACTCAATTTTTTCATTTCAAGCCTAATTCTACTACGGACCTCAAAACCACATTCCGACCACACTTCTAAGTTCCAAATCATCTAACGGAGCTATTCGAGCCATAAAATCAACATTCCGAGGTCGTTTACCTATAAGTCAACTCCCTGTTGACTTTTCCAACTATTAAGCCAACTCAAGAGACTAAGTGTCTCATTTCTCACCACGGCCACTCCGAACCCGAACCAACCGATCCAATATATTATAGTTAGGTTAAATAGCACATGACAAAGATGAAACATGGGAAATAGGGCAAATCTCACGGAACGACCGGCCGGGTCGTTACATTCTCCCCCCTTAAATAAACGTTCGTCCTCGAACGGGTCTAGAAACATACCTGGAGTCTCAAATAAGTGAGGATATCTACTCCGCATCTCCCGCTCGGTCTCCCAGGTGGCCTCCTCCACCGGCTTCCCTCTCCATTGCACCTTCACTGAAGCTATATCCTTAGACCTCAACCTTCTGACCTGACGACCCAAAATAGCCACTGGCTCCACCTCATCAGACATATCACCCTCGAGCTGAACTGAGCTGAAGTTCAAGACATGAGACGAGTCGCCAACATACTTCCGGAGCATAGATACATGAAACACCGGATGAACACTCGATAAGATAGGTGGAAAATCAAGTCTATAAGCCACCTCTCCAACCCTCTGAAGCACCTCAAAAGGCTCAATGAACCGGGGACTCAACTTGCCCCTCTTCCCGAACCGCATAACACCCTTCATGGGTGATGTACCTTATCCCCAACCATGAAATACACATCCCGGACCTTCCGGTCCGCATAATTCCTCTACCTAGACTGCGCCATGTGAAGTCGCTCCTGAATCAACTTCACCTTATCCAACGCATCATGCACCAAATCTATGCCCAAAAGCCTAGCCTCACACGGCTCAAACCAACCAACTGGAGATCTACACCTCCTACAATATAAAGCCTCATACGGAGTCATCTGGATACTTGACTGTTAACTATTATTATATGCAAACTCCGCGAGTGGAAGAAACTGGTCCCATGAACCCCCGAAATAAATGACACAAGCACGCAACATGTCCTCCAGAATCTGAATGGTGCGCTTTCACTGCCCGTCCGCCTGAGGATGAAATGATGTGCTCAACTCGACCTGAGAACCCAACTTTCTCTGCACGGCCCTCCAAAACTAAGATGTGAACTGAGTACCTCTGTCAGAAATGATAGAAACTTGAACACCATGCAACCAGACAATCTCTCTGATATAAATCTCAGCTAACCGCTCCGAAGAATAAGTAATACTAACAGGAATGAAATGCGCGTACTTGGTCAACCGATCCACAATAACCCATATAGCATCGAACCTCCTCGAAGTCTGTAGGAGCCCAACTACAAAATCCATGGTGATCCGCTACCACGTCCACTCCGGAATATCCAACCTTTGATGTAACCCACCTGGTCTCTGGTGCTCATAATTGACCTGCTGACAGTTGAGACACCGAGCTACAAACTCAACAATCCTTCTTCATCCTCCTCCACCAATAATGTTGTCTCAGATCCTGATACATCTTCGTGGTACCCGGATGGATGGAATACCGCGAGCTATGGGCCTCTGCTAGAATCAACTCTCGAAGCCTGTCCACGTTAGGCACACAAATACGAACCTGTATCCTCATAACCCCATCATCACCAATCACTACATCCCTGGCATCACCTCGCCGGACCCTGTCCTGAAAAATGAGCAAGTATAGGTCATCATACTGGTGCTCTCTGATCCGGTCATAAAAAGAAGACATGGAGGCTACACGAGCCAATACCCAGCGGCGCTCTAATAGATCTAATCTCACCAACTGGACCGCTAAGGCCTGAACATCAAGTGCTAATGGTCTCTCTGCTGCTGGAAGATACGCTAGACTCCCCAAACTCTCTGCTCTGTGACTCAAGGCATCATCCACTACATTGGCCTTCCCCGGATGGTATAGAATAGTGATATCATAGCCCTTGAGAAGCTCCAACCATCCCCTTTGATGCAAATTCAGATCCTTCTTCTTGAAAAGATGCTGCAAACTATGGTGATCAGTGAAAACCTCACAATGCACCTCATACAAATAATGACGCCAAATCTTCAAGGCGTGAACAATGGCTGCTAGCTCGAGATCATGCACGTGATAATTCTTCTCATGAGTCTTCAACTGGCGCGAGGCGTAGACAATCACTCTACCCTCCTACATAATACAACCGATGCCTATCCTCGAGGCATCACAATATACTGTATAAGAACCTGAAGCTGATGGCAACACTAACACTGAAGCTGAGGTCAATGCAGTATTGAGCTTCTGAAAGCTCTCCTCACACTCGTCCGACCACCTGAACGGACCACTCTTCTGGGTCAATTTGTTCAAAGGCGAAGCAATAGAAGAAAACCCCTCCACAAAGCGACGGTAATACCCCACCAAACCAAGGAAAATCCTAATCTCTGTAGCTGAGGACAGTCTGGGCCAACTCTGTACCGCCTCTATCTTCTTCGGATCCACCTGAATACTCTCACTAGACACCATGTGCCCCAAGAAAGCTACTGAGCCAAGACAAAACTCACACTTGGAGAACTTTGCATAAAGTTTATCCTCCCTCAATCTTTGTAAAACAACTCTCAAATGGTGAGTGTGCTCCTCCTAGCTACGAGAATATAGCAAGATGTCATCAATGAACACAATAACAAAGGAATCCAAGTATGGCTGAAACACGTTGTTCATCAAATGCATGAACACTGACGGGGCATTGGTCAGCCCAAAAGACATCACCATAAACTCGTAGTGGTCATAACGAGTCCTGAAAGCTATCTTGGGAATATCAGAATCCCGAATCTTCAGCTGATGATACCCGGATCTCAAATCAATCTTCGAGAACACTCTGACTCCCTGAAGCTGGTCAAACAAATCATCAATGCGAGGCAAAGGATACTTATTCTTGACTGTAACCTTGTTCAACTGCCTGTAGTCAATGCACATTCTCATGAAACCATCCTTCTTTTTCACAAACAACACTTGCGCACCGCAAGGTGACATACTAGGCTGAATGAACCCCTTATCTAGGAGTTCTTCAAGCTGCTCTTTCAATTCCTTCAATTTCGCTGGTGCCATATGATACGGTGGAATAGAGATAGGTTGAGTGCCTGGAACCAAATCAATATCTCTGTTAGGTGGCATGCCTGGCAGGTCAGCAGGAAACACGTCCGAAAAATCACAGACCACAAGAACAGAATCAATCGTGGGAGTCTCAACACTGACATCCCTAACAAAAGCCAAATACGATAAACACCCCTTTTCTACCATACGTTGGGCCTTCAGGTAAGAAATCACCCTGCTTGGCACATACTCAATAGAACCTCTCCACTCAACCCTCGGAAATCCTGTCATCGCTAAGGTCACGGTCTTGGCGTGACAATCTAGAACAGCATGACACAGAGACAACCAATCCATGCTTAATATCACATGAAAGTCAACCGTGCTAAGCAACAACAGATCCACTCGGGTCTCCAGAACCCCAATATATATCACACACGACTGATACACCCAGTCCACAATAATAGTATTGTCCACCGGAGTCGACACATGAACAGATGTAACTAAAGACTCACAGGGCATATCCAGAAAATGAGCAAAGTATGATAGAACATAAGAATACGTGGAACTAGGATCAAATAAGACCGAAGCATCTCAGTGACGTACTGAAATAATACTTGTAATCACTGCATCTGAGGCCATAGCATCTGGTCTGGCTGGAAGTGCATAAAATCGAGTCTGACCTCCACCTGATCGACCTCTCCCTCTAGGGAAGCCTCTAGTTGTCTGACCCCCACCCCTAGCTGCTTGGGCGGGTGGTGTAGTAATTGGTGCTGAAGTTGAAGAGTGGCTCCTCTGCTGGAATAGACCACCCGAAAGACGGGGAAGAAACCTCTTGATATGACCAGAATCACCACACTCAAAGCAACCCCTCTCAGCAAATGAGGATGGGAACTAAAGGGAACCCCTGGAACTAGAATAACCACTAGAAGAACCATGCACGTAGGAACCCTGTACTGATGGTGGCCAAGATGAACTCTGGGCTGGAAGATCATTGAATGAGGAACGGCCCAGATGAGAGCCGCGGGGACCATTCCCCGATGTTGCACCACTGTAGGCTGCGCGGACTGGCTGAGGAGGCCTAAATGAACGGCCTCTGTTGTGCCGAGACTGACCTCCTGAATCAACACCACCAAAACTATCAGTTCCTCGAGGCCTCTTGGCCTCCCTCTCGAATCGCTCCTGGCAGAAAACTGACTCAATCTCTCTGGCGATGTCAACCACCTCCTTAAAAGAAGCGCCAGATACCCTCTCCCTAGTCAGAAAAATCCGAATCTGATAAGTGAGGCCATCAACGAACCTCCTGATCCTATCCCTATCTGTGGGAACTAGCCAAATAGCATGACGGGCTAACTCGAAGAACCTCATCTCATACTGCCTCACAGTCATGTCCCCTGACGCAACTCGAACCCCCTGTTGGACTGCGGTACATACTTCTCCAGGAAAGAATGGATAACTGATGCCAGGTAAGGGGCGCTGCATCAATAGGTCTACGCCTCTCATAGGCCTCCCACCAAGCAAGTGCAGCTCCTGAGAACTGGAAGGTAGTAAATGGGACCCCACCGCCCTCCAATATCCCTACTGTGCGAAGAATCCTCTGATACTTGTCTAAGAAGCCCTGACATCCTCGCCCTCAGTACCACTGAAATTCGGAGGTTGAAGTATACTAAACCTCTCCAACCTGCGTTGCTCATCATCGTCCAAAGCGGGGACCACAAAATCTTGGGCCGGCGCAACCGTCTAGGCTGGAGTTGCCCCCGGTGTCTGAAGCCCTCGGGTAACCTGCTCAGGTGTCTAAGCAGCTGGAGTCTGAATGCCTCCCCCGGCCTGAGAAGTAGTGACAATATTAGACATGGCGACTGCCTGTGCAATACTGGTGCACACCGTCAGAATCTGAGGTAGCGTCTCCTGAAGACCCGGAATCACTGATAACAAGCTAAATTCACGTAGTTAGTGTAGGTTTACACTCCAACTTAATGATGCTTCACTATCTTAGGGATGTTAAATGGTGTTGAAATAGCTCTAATTGTTGATTTTATCTTTTGCAGGAGAAAAATGCACTTATGAGGACCTAAGATGGTGGTTTGAGCTAAATTGAACAAGAAAAGCCCCTTGGAGCAGTTAATGTATGAAAAGGAGGAAGAAATTCGTTGGGACAGAATTAAAGTCAACTAGCGCGGTCTTAGCGCGAGCACTAGGGCGACCGTGCTAGTCCAATTATTGGGAAAGAACTAAAGTGCATTATAGCGGGAACTAGCGCCAGCATTAGCGCGACCGCGCTACCCAGTGATCGCCCAGGCAGAACAAAACCTCATTAGTGTGCCCACTAACGCGATGACTGGCGCGGGCGCGCTAGTCCAGTCGAACACGTTAATTCTCAAGGGCAATTTTGGAAGTTTGGGGCCATTCCACTTAACCTATATAAGGTTCAACTCGCCCAATGAAGCAGATTATCAAGGTTTTTAGGCTTGTTCAAAAATAGAAAAGACAAAAGGCAAGGAGGGAAATTGGGCATCAATTCTCATCTCCCTTCCTTGCGATTTTACCATTGTTAATGAATTCTTTTGTTATTTTCAATACAATTATGAGTAGCTAACTTCATTAGTCAAAGGTTTTGGTGAAACCCGTTGAGGATGAACTTATTGTTATAGTAATAGTTTTGCTTGGTTTTCAATATCTATTTGTTCAACTACGTTCTTGTTGTAGTTGATTGAAGGGCCCTCAATTAGCTATGCCTATTTAGTGTGTATCTGCTCGAGAGAGAGTGCATATTTAGGTAGTTGTTGAACAACACCACTCCCGAAGTATAGGAGAGACCCATAACCAAGGGTTTAAAGGTTGGATTAGAGATAACGACACCTTGGGTGCAATCTAAAGTGAACTGTAATAAAAGTCAGCTAGCGTAGCTCGAGAGAGTGCGTCTAGTAAATTATCGTAGTTACTCGAGAGAGAATTACAATAACAGGAGTGTTCATGATTGATAGATATAATTAGGACAAACTATATGAAATATACAAGAAGGGATTCCATCAACGGGGGAAACCATAACCTTAGATCTTTATCACATCTGTTTACATCTCAGTATTAACTATCTTTTAGTTTACTTAATTTCATTCAGTAGTTAGTAAAGACACTGGAAATTGATATTCATAACTTTTGGGAGATTGATTATTGATAATCGAGTAGTCTAACAACAATAATTGATAAGTTAGTTCCCTGTGGGATTCGACTCTGGGCTAAATACTCAGATTATATTTGCAACGCCCGCTTAGTCTTTTATAAGACATAGTTGAGCGTGATTAAATTTTGGCATCTTTGCCGGGGAATTAACGGTGTTATCGATTATAGTTGGAAGAAAATACAAAAATTCTTGGGTATAGTCAATTTTCTTCAATTTCATTCAAATATTGAAATTTTAACATTTGCTGACTTGGTTGTACAGGTGCATGCCTAGAAACTCATCAAAAACTGGTGAAGTATTTTAAGCCTTACCAGACCCCGAGAAAGTTTTCAAGGCCTTGAACAGGGCCAACTGGAAAAGAAAGCAATAACTACCAATTGATCAAATTGAAGCAGACCTGGAAGATCTCAATGACATGAATAACAACAATGAGGAAGACTTGGTTGACCCAGTCGCGCAAGGTGTGGCGCCTGTGGTGCCAATTGTACCAGGGGCGTCTTTATATGACTGGGCACAACCCACGATGGATAATTTGGACACTGCGATCGAAGTCCCACAAATACAGGCTGAGTCCTTTCAGATCACAAATAATATGTTGCATTTGTTGCACAATAAGGGACTATTTTCGGGGTCATACATTGAGGATCCCCAGCAACATCTGAAGAATTTCCTTTCGATTTGCAAAACTAAGAGGCAACCAAACGTCACTCCGGAAGCAATAAGACTGTTGTTGTTTCCATTCTCAGTGACAGGAGTAGCCCAAACTTGGCTCAACTCGCTCCCCATCAATTCCATTGCTACTTGGGAGGAGTTGGTTAATCAGTTCCTGAACAAGTTCCATCCACCAAACAAACGACTCAACAAATTGATGAAATCTTGAGCTTCAGACAGAAGCCTACAGAGTCACTACAGGAAACATGGGAATGGTTTAAAGGAATGTTAGTTATCTTCCCGCACCACGGTATTCCAGAGCAAATGTTGGGGCAGCGATTTTATATGTGCCTGGCGGACAGTGTTAAGGCAAATGTTGATGCTTCCGCTGGTGGAGCATTCCTTAGCAAAACATGGAGAGAGAGCCAGATCTTGCTTGATAAAATGGCACAGAATTCGGGGTGGACAACCAGGGGTGCACCTATTACCCCAGTGGTTCACTCAGTTCCATTAGATCCCTCCAACACTATTGTTAAAAACATGACCACTTTGATGACACAAATGAGCATACTTACTAAGAGGGTGGAGGAGTCGGGACAGAAGCAACACGTACATATTGTGGACACTACCAATGGGGGCTTATGCACATCTTGAATTAGTCAAACACTTGGCAACCAATGGAATGCTGAATGTGATCATCCTCACTACCCGGAAAACATGAACTATGTGTCAAATTATGGAGGCCAGCGACAGGGTGGACAAAATTGGGGCCGGCCAAATCAGTCGTACAAGCCACCTCATCATAAGCAGAACATCGGAAACATGGGTGCCATGAGACCTCATGGTAATGTAGTGCCTTACCAAAGGCCACAGGGGTATAATAATCATAATCAGCAACAAACGTACCACCCCCTCAGTAACAACATGGGGGGAGACAAGAAGATGGGTTTTCCAGACTTGAAGCAATGATGCAACAAGTTATTGGGTCAACTTAAAAAATTAGTGAGAGAGTAGATGCTCATGAGTCAACTATTAAAAATATTGAAGTACAGATGGGCCAGATTTCAATGTCTTTGAATAATCGTCCTCTTGGGACATTGCCTGCAGACACTCAGGTAAATCCTAAGGATCATGGTCCAAAACAACTGATGGCAGTGAGTCTACGCAATGGCAGGGACTTAGAATTAGAGCAGGAAAGAGCTCGTGAAAGCAGACAGGCAGAGACACTAGTACCAGTGCCAATTGAAATTGATGAGTCAACCAACCTGACTAAGGTGGCAGTGCAGCCTGCTGAAGGAGAACCCAGTTCGCAGAATGAAGCTGAGAAAGAAGTTGAGATAGCCCGGGAATCGGTAGCTGAGGTGGTGGATAACAATGAAAAATCCCAAATCACTGGGAAGAAGATACCACCAGCATCATTCCCACAGAGGCTGTCCAAATACCAGAAGGATGGACAGTATAAAAAGTTCTTGGATATGTGTTGAAACAGATACATGTAAACATTCCTTTGATTGATGCTCTGAAGGAAATGCCTGGATATGCGAAAATGATGAAGGACTTGATATACCAAAAAATTGATTTCCAAGACTTAGCCACAGTGACCCTCACTCAGACATGCAATGCTGTTGTAACCAGACCGATTGCTGAGAAGTTATTCGATCCAGGGAGTTTCACCATTCCCTGTACCATTGGAAATTCTGCCTTTGCAAAGGCACTTTGTGATTTGGGGGCCAGTATTAATCTTATTCCCTTGGCCATTTATAAGATATTGGGGATTGGTAGAGCCAGACCAACTTTCATGTTATTGCAGCTGGCAGACAGGACGGTAAAAAGACCGTCAGGCATTCTGGATGATGTATTGGTGCCGGTGGGGAAGTTTGCATTCCCTGCTGATTTTGTTATACTGGATTGCTGAGTGGATGAGGAGATTCCCATAATTTTGGGAAGGCCATTCTTGGCCACAGGAAGATCCCTCATTGATTGTGAAACTGGGGAGCTCAAGATGAGGCTCAACGACGAAGAAATCACATTCAATGTGCAGAAATCCATGAGGCGACCGAGTGAATTCGCCTATTGTTCTCTTATTGATGTTGTGGATGTGATAGTGGAGGAAGATGATGCGTCCTTAACTATTGAAGACCCCCTTGCTGTATCTTTGATGAATTTGGGTGAGGTGAATGGGGAAAAATCGGCAGAGTGGGTGTTAGCACCTGAAGGAAAAAGGGCCTGGTCGAGGTCACTTGAATTTGAGCCATTACACTTACAAAAGAGAGAGACTCCGCCAGCCAAGCCATATGTTGAAGAACCACCCAAGTTGGAATTGAAGCCACTGCCAGCCCATCTCAGGTACGCGTTTCTTGGACCTAATTCTACTTTACCTGTTATTATCTCATCTAGGTTTCTAGATGTGCAGGCAAATAGCTCTTACAGGTACTCACTGAATGCAAGACTGCCATTGGGTGGACCATGGAAGACATAAAAGGGATCAGCCCGGCATACTGTATGCACAAAATTCTCCTGTACGATGGGCAGAAACCTTCCAGGGAGCACCAAAGGCGACTGAACCCAAACATGAAGGAAGTGGTGAAGAAGGAAATTATCAAGTGGTTAGATGCGGGAATCATTTTCCCCATCTCTGACAGCAACCGCGTTAGCCCAGTGCAATGTGTTCCAAAGAAGGGTTGCATGACGGTTGTGAAGAATGACAATAATGAGCTGATATCGACAAGAACCGTCACTGGCTGGAGAATTTGCATGGATTACAGAAAGTTAAATCTTTCCACCCGGAAATATCATTCCCACTACCCTTCATCGATCAAATGCTCGACAGACTGGCATGGAGGTCTCATTATTGTTTCCTGGATGGATACTTGTGGTAAAATCAAATTTCCATTGCCTATGGGATATTTGCATTCAGAAGGATGCCCTTTGGCTTATGCATTGCACCTGCCACATTTCAAAGGTGCATGATGTCCATATTCACCGACATGGTCGAGGATATCATGGAGGTGTTCATGGATGACTTCTCAGTGGTGGGAAATTCATTCGATGAATGCCTAGCAAATCTGACCAGAGTGCTGAAGCGGTGTATTGAGACGAACCTTGTGCTTAATTGGGAGAAGTTCCATTTCATGGTACAAGAGGGGACCGTCTTGGGCCACTTGGTGTCGATCAAAGGAATTGAGGTGGATCGCGCCAACGTAGATGTGATTGCAAATCTTGCACCGCCCACATCGGTTAAAGCTATAAGGAGCTTCCTTGGGCATGCCGGGTTCTACCGGCAATTCATCAGAGATTTCTCCAAAATAGCCAACCCTCTATGTAAGTTACTTGAAAAATATAACCCCTTTGTGTTTTCTAATGATTGCAGGTTGGCTTTTGAGGAGTTGAAAAAGAGGCTAGTCACGGCCCCGATAATTGTTGCCCCTGATTGGGAGAAACCGTTTGAGCTCATGTGCGATGCCAGTGACTATGCAGTGGGAGTCGTGTTAGGACATCGAAAGGATAAGATAATGCACCCAATCTAGTACGCAAGTAGGACATTGAGTGGAGCTCAGCTGAACTACACGGTGACCGAAAAAGAGATGTTGGCAGTAGTGTTCGCCTTCGACAAGTTCAGATCATACTTGATCGGCTCGAAGGTGATTGTGTACACGGATCATATTGCCCTTAGGTATTTGATTGAGAAGAAAGAATCCAAGCCACGCCTAATTCGTTGGGTGCTGCTACTACAAGAATTCGATCTAGAGATTTGTGACCGCAAAGGCACGGAGAACCAAGTCGCAGACCATCTGTCGCGACTTGAAGATGTTGAAAATGCAGTGGAATCAGAGGATATTTTGGAAACCTTTCCAGACGAGCAGCTACTCTCCGCGAGCATGGAGGATGTGCCATGGTATGCAGACATTGCAAACTACCTGGCTAGTGGTATTGAGCCCTATGAACTCTCATCTATCCAAAAGAAAAGGTTTTATCGTGATTGCCAAAATTATTATTGGGATGAACCTCACTTGCTTAGAATTTGTATTGATAATATGATCCGGAGATGCTTCCCCGAGATAGAGCAATTTTCTATTTTGCAGGCTTGTCACGCTTCAGCGTATGGAGGGCATTTTGGAGGAGTTCGAACAGCAGCGAAAGTCCTAGAGGCCGGGTTTTACTGGCCAACTGTGTTCAAAGATGCTCACCAATGGGTGAAGGGCTGTAATGAGTGTCAAAGGACGGGGAACATATCCCGTCGTCATGAGATGCCCATGAACCCAATACAAGAAGTGGAGGTGTTTGATGTTTGGGGGATTGACTTCATGGGTCCCTTTGTCAGCTCCTACGACAATAAGTACATACTTGTTGCTGTAGATTATGTCTCCAAATGGGTGGAAGCTGAAGCGCTCCCCACTAATGATGCAAGAGTGGTGGTGGGGTTCTTGAAGAAACATATTCACCCATTTTGGGATTCCAAGGGCCATCATCAGTGACGGAGGCACCCACTTTTGTAATCGTGTCTTCAAAAAGCTGTTAGCTAAGTATGATGTACGCCACAAGGTGGCTACCCCTTATCACCCTCAGACGAGTGGGCGGGTTGAAGTATCAAATCGAGAAATAAAGAGTGTGTTAACGAAAACGATAAACGCCACAAGAACTGATTGGGCGAAAAAGCTTGATGACGCACTCTGGGCCTACAGGACTGCATTCAAAATGCTAATTGCCATGTCGCCATACAAGTTGGTGTTCGGAAAGGCCTGTCACCTGCCGGTGGAATTGGAACATCGAGCTTGGTGGGCACTGAAACAGTTGAACATGGATCTTGATGCTGCGGGCACAAGTCGAGTCACTGAGCTGCATGAGTTGGAAGAATGCAGGTATCTGTCATTTGAAAGCACGGGACTGTATAAAGAAAGAATGAAAAGGTTACATGACAAGAACATTGTGGACCGCAACTTCAAACCTGGAGATAAGGTACTGCTGTTTAACTCAAGATTGAGATTATTTCTGGGTAAGCTCAAGTCCTGATGGTCTGGAACATTCAGAGTGGTCGAAGTGTTCCCCTCTGGTGCTGTAGAGATTACTTCGGACGATGGGTCCAACGCCTTCAAAGTTAATGGGAAGAGATTAAACGCGTTTGTGGGGATGGACGAGAACACGGAGGTGTCTGTGGTGCATCTTGGTGAATCTCAGAGGTCGAGTGAGCCTTAAATGCACTCATTCTGCATCGTGCAACAACGTTAAATCAGGCGCTTCATGGGAGGAAACCCATTGATTTGTTGTAACTGTCATGCCACGACATTAACTAAGGCGCTGGTTGGGAGGCAACCCAATATATAGTGTTTATAGTGAAAGTACTAACCATGCAGGTGTGCGCGGGAAAGGGTGGACACAAGCCACCCAAGGAATAAGTAAGAAAATAACGAAGTGTGCTGAGGCCTGGGGTAGCGCGACCGCGCTAGTGCTAGCGCTAGTGGTCGCGCTAGTGCTAGCGCTAATCCACTTATGTTCTGCCTCAGGTCCTCGCAACTAGCGCGACCGCGCTAGTGGACTTTTGTTCTGCCTCTTGACCACTGAACTAGCGCGCTCGCGCTAGTGCCGTCTCGACACCAGGTAAATGCTTTTATTTAATTTTTATTTTCTTTTTATTTTTTTAACCCCAACCACACAAATTAACCTAAACCGCCTCTTACCCCCCACGACCGCCCATTCCCACCCACGACCCCACTTCTCCTTCTACCGTTAGAACTCTCCTCCCCTAAAATCCTCCCTCTTCTTCTACTCTTCTTCTCCCTCCCCTTACCTAAAACAAAGAACTTTCACTCTTCTCAAGCCAAACACTCTCACCAGTCCAATCCCATGCTCAATCAATCCCCATAACTCCATCTCTCTCTCTCAAATCTGTAGGTATGTATCTTCTCCACTAGTTTTTCTTTTAATTTTGTAGTTTTTCCGTTTCCTTTGTTAAAACATTGTAGCTTTTTCTTCTTATTGAGTAGAGATAATGGTAGTGTTTGAATTGTACTGGTGATTGATGATATGTGGTGGGTGGTATGTTGTGATTGCGTTGGGTGAAGTTGGGTAATGGTGGTAGGAGTTGGGCATCTAAAATTGAGTATTTGGGGGCTCTAGTGGGTAATGCCTACCATATGTTTGTGAAAATGCCTATTGAAGGGAAGTACTGTGATCAATTGTCAGGTGAAGTCTGAGTAACCACAAATGGGTCACCATGTTGTTCTGAGCTAATAACGTGCTTTTTGTAGGTACAATGGGCCCCCACAAGCGTCAAGCCACCGGCTCCTCCACAAGCAGACGAGCAGGCTCCTCCAGCCGACAAGTAGGTTCTTCCACCGGAAGGCCACGGAAATCCGTTGACACTCGGCCTTTTGACAGTAATAAATTTGTATCTTCCAAGGCCCAAGACAGATTCCCGAAAAATGAAGCTAAGTCACCAATTCCTGAGCAGGGCATGGATAACCTAGCCATCCAAGAGAACTGTACCAAGATGCATGATGAGTTGATGAGGCGTCGTTTGGATGTTTTCTTTGAGGAGCCTGATGAGGCCAACGCCATGATCGTCAGGGAATTTTATGCCAACACCCCGGAGCACAAAAACTATGTTGTCACAGTGAGGAGGAGGCAGGTTAATGCCTCAATGGAGGCCATCAGGAGAATTTACAGGCTGCCACCATCAGTGGATGAGTACGCGGATGCTTATAAGGCTAATGGAAAAAGATAATCTAGCTGGGATAGGTTCCTCCCGACCATTTGCCAATCGGGTGGGGAGATGAGGTGGTACAAGTACGGGGTTTGAGGAAAAATGTTGGTTGTACCTCATCAACAATAGACTCATGCCGTCCCACAACACCTCAGAGGTGAACATTCCTCTAGGGTGTTTGATTTGGTGTTTCATGATGGGTAGTGAATTTGATGTGGCCTGGGTCATTCACGAGGAGATGTTCGAACACAACAAGATTAAAAGGTATGCATTTTTCTACCCATCTCTCGTCACTTGATTGTGCATGGCGGCTGGGGTGCCAGGAGACTTTGCAATGGATGGCAGAGTGCCACAGGTTTACACCTTCAGAGCAGATAGAGTTTTAACGGGAAAGGACGAGGTGATGGTGGAAGATGACATGGATGGCCATGACTCTGATGAGGACGATGAGGAGGAGGAGAAACAACATGAGGAGGAGGAGCACGAGCACATGGAGGAGGATCAGCCCGCTCAGGACAAGGCTGCGGATGTTGGAGGCCTGTCTAGGGCCACTCGGGGACAGAGACTAGACCACCTGGAGCAGGATGTGGCCCGGTTGAGGACCTCAATGACTGAGCTGAGGTCGCAAATTGACGCAATGGCTACCCAACAAGACAAATCCGAAAAGATGATCATGGGTTGGCTGCGTTCCCTGGGCCGTGCTTGTCACGTGGACCCAGGAACTGTCTCCGACCAAGACTGAGCTTTCAGGGAAGTCCCCTTACCTCTCTCTGTTATTTTTATTGGCCATGAGTACATGTCCTCATATTAAGTGTGGGGTGGGGGAAGGATTCCCTGTTTCTGTATATATGTATGTACAATTGTTAGTTGTTTTCATTACTTGTAATTTAGCTTAATTATAGTTGTTTTTTTATGTTATTTTATTACTTTCTTGTGAGTTTGTTTTTGGTTTTTATGTTAGTGACTGTTAGTATAATTAAATAAATCGTCTTGGCCCGACGATGGATCCATTCAACGGGGTTCTTGAGGGTCTATGTCGACCAAGAAAAAAAAAACAAATATAGTGGACTCTTCCTGATGACGGACTTCTTAAGCAGTTTTCTTGAGGGAAGTTAGTCCAAAGAAAATACCAAAAAGATTTTTTATTTTCTTTTTAGGTAGTGTAGCAACTCCCCCTTAGTTTTTCTTTTGACTGCGGTTCTTTTCCAAGGGTTTAGCTTGAACCAAGTATAGTTAGTTTTTATTTTTTTAGGGTTCTTTTGGGCGACGAGCTGAGATAAGAAAAGCACCCCTGCGCGTGGTTACACCCGAACACAAAAGACCCTAGAGTGTGACGCTTAGGCTCATTTGTTGACTCTTGCAGAATGCCTTAATTTTTATGTTGTAACTGACTTGAATGCTCAGTGGAGTGTCTTGATGAACCAATCTGGTGTGAATCATATGCCATATGTGTGTGAGTTATTTTGTATGATATTCTGTGTCCACACTCGATGCCTAGAACTTGCCCTGTGTGTTTGCAAAGCGAAATAGAAGTTCGTTCAGTTTTAGAAGTGATATAGGCATTTCTTTGTTAAGTCAACTATAAAATATATCCATTTGATTGTGATTTGACCATAGTTATCCCCTTTGAGATTATAAGCCTATTTTTCTTTGGCAACCACATTACAAACCTTACCCAATAGTTTGAATGGCCTGTCTGTTTGAACACTTTACCTCCCATGAGCATTTGAATTGTAGAGAACATCTAAAAGTCAAAGTGTGGGGTGGTGGTTTGGTTTTTGAGTAGAATCAACAAAATAGAAAGAATGGTGCAAAGCATAAAAGAATGAACACCACTGGAAAAAAATGAAGAAAGAAGGACAATGAATAAATGCAGTCCTTGATGAGTGGTGAATTGATAAAATTGCACCTAAGGAAATTTTGGGGTAACCTAAAGAGAGTGGTGGAAATTCTGGCCCGACATAAGAATGGTATGAAAGTTAACGTAATTGTCTTAAAAGTGATTAGGGAGGTTAGTCACTATATCTAAATATATCCTACCCGTACCTTAGCCTACATTACAACCAAATGAAGACCTAATTGATCTTAGACTGAATGGACTCGATTAGTAGAGTATTACACTACGGTCAAGCCTATGGTGCATCTTTGTGGCATATGAATGTTATTTCCGAGTGTGAGAGAATTCTTTCTATCTGAGTTCCTAATTGTTCTTAATGTTATTCTTGTGGAACTACTCTCGTGTGTGTGATGTGAGGGCATTTGATTCGTAACGGAAAGGTAAGTCTTGACCTATTTGTAGAGTACTTTGAGGAGGTAGGAATATTTAATGGCATGTAAGAGTCAACCCTTGAGGCGTAGATGTTACATTACTAGGTATAACCCATGCAATATGTTCGTGGTGTGACACATTAGGGAAAATGCTGGATGAAAGGACCTTTGTAGCGTATAGTGGATTGCTCAAGGACTAGCAATGCTTTAAGTGTGGGGTGTTGATAACAGGCTAAATTCACATAGTTAGTGTAGGTTTACACTCCAACTTAATGATGCTTCACTATCTTAGGGATGTTAAATGGTGTTGAAATTGCTCTAATTGTTGATTTTATCTTTTGCAAGAGAAAAAAGCACTTATGAGGACCTAAGATGGTGGTTAGAGAAAAATTAAAGAAGAAAAGCCCCTTGGAGCAGTTGATGTATGAAAAGGAGGAAGAAATTCGCTGGGACAGAATTAAAGTCAACTAGCGCGGTCTTAGCGCGATCGCGCTAGTCCAGTTATTGGGACAGAACTAAAGTGCATTAGCGGGGGCACTAGCGTCATCATTAGCGCGACCGCGCTACCCAGTGATCGCCTAGGCAGAACAAAACCTCATTAGCACGCCCACTAGCGCGGGCGCGCTAGTCCAATCGAACACGTTATTTCTCAAGGGAAATTTTGAAATTTTGGGGCCATTCTACTTAACCTATATAAGGTTCAACTCGCCCAAAAAAGCATATTATCAAGGTTCTTAGGCTTGTTCAAGAATAGAAAAGACAATAGGCAAGGAGGGCAATTGGGCATCAATTCTCATCTCCCTTCCTTGCGATTTTACCATTGTTAATGAATTCTTTTGTTATTTTCAATACAATTATGAGTAGCTAACTTCATTAGTCTAAGGTTTTGGTGAAACCTATTGAGGATGAACTTATTGTTATATTAATATAGTTTTGCTTGGTTTTCAATCTCTATTTGTTCAACTATGTTCTTGTTGTAGTTGATTGAATGGACCTCAATCAGCTGTGCCTATTTAGTGTGTATCTGCTCGAGAGAGAGTGCATATTTAGGTAGTTGTTAAACACCACCACTCCCAAAGTATAGGAGAGATCCATAACTAAGGGTTTAAAGGTTGGATTAGAGATAACGATACCTTGAGTGCAATCTAAAGTGAACTGTAATAATAGGCAGCTAGCGTAGCTCGAGATAGTGCGTCTAGTAAATTATCGTAGTTGCTCGAGAGAGAATTACAGTAACAGGAGTGTTCATGATTGATAGAGATAATTAGGCCAAACTATATGAAATATACAAAAAGGGATTCCATCAACGGGGGAAACCATAACCTTAGATCTTTATCACATATGTTTACATCTCAGTATTAGCTATCTTTTAGTTTACCCAAATTTCATTCATAGTTAGTAAAGACACTGGAAATTGATATTCATAACTTTTGGGAGATTGATTATTGAGAATCGAGTAGTCTAACAACAATAATTGATAGGTTAGTTCCCTGTGGGATTCGACTCTGGCTAAATACTCAGATTATATTTGCAACGCCCGCTTAGTCTTTTTATAAGACATAGTTGAGCATGATCAATCACTATAGGCACTGCCGGTGCCTGAACCGGTCCCGCTGGAACATCTGCGGCGGGGACCTAATCCTGAATAATAGGAGGGTCCACATGCACTGCCCCGGCTGTTGCGGGGTTTGCACCCCTCCCTCTGCCACGATCTCGACCTCTCGCTGGTCCAGCTGGTGTCTGGTCACCCCAATCGGTAGCGCGAGTCCTCACCATCTGTGAGAGAATGAAAACAACAGAAGTTTAGTTCCAAGAATCAACAGGTTCGCACGACAGAATTCAAGAATGTGGGATTTTTCTTAAGGGTTTTGTAGCCTCTCAAAGAAAAGCACAGACGTCTCCGTACCGATCCGCAAGACTCTACTGAACCTGCTCATGGCTGGTGAGACTTATTTAACCTAGATCTATGATACCAATTTGTCACGACCCCAAACACTTAGTCGTGATGGCGCTTGTCGTGGAATCAGGAAAGTCACACATTTCGTTGAAACAAAGTTTGATTTTCAGAAAATTTGTAAATCCAGAAACAAAAGTATCGATAATAATCCATTTGAAAGTCTAACATCATTAAACACAATTTAAAATTTAATCCCAGATCTAGTGTCACCGAGCCACGAGCTACTATAAATACAATGTCAAAATGTAAAGCCGACATAATAATGTCTGGAGAAAATTAAATACAATAGGAAGATAAAGGAGGAGAAATCGAGGTTGCGATCGCCCACTGCTACCTCGAAGACTCCAGGGAACTCTGTTAGCAAAATCAACCATTGCTACCGGGCCTCGATGAACCTGGATCTGCACACAAGGTGCAGGGGGTAAGGCGAGTACACCAACTCAAAAGTAACGCACCCAAACTATGGGCTGAGAGGTAGTGATGGACTAAACCTCATAAAATATAATAATCAGCGTTCAGAAATTTGACATGTTCACAGTTTATCAGAAAATGAACCAAATATGCCAGGCATGACCAGTATACCCTACATGCTAATATATATATGAAACCAGTGTGGAGATGCACACAGTGCTCGCAACCCTCACACAGAAGTCCACTCAGTACTATATATGGATTTCAGACCCAGGGAAGATCCATCCCGGAATGTACATGAACACCGGTGACCGTAGTCACCCAGTACTGAGGAAAAGAACAATCCAGCCCATGGAGAAGATCCATCTCCAGAATACAAGACTCGGACATAATCCATGTCAAGGGACGATCCATCCCTCACATACCATCAACTTTGGAAAATATCCATGTCCAGGGAAGATCCATCCCTCTATATCACTGCGCTCACTGGGGGTGTAAATACTCCGGAGGGACTCCTATTAGCCCAAGGGCTATGTCAAGCCAACGAAGGCATGATCAGAGTATCGTTGCAGTGTGCAGTCCGATCTCATAATTGTCTCAATAATAGGCTCTCGGCCTCACTCAGTCATTACTCTCCAGTCTCGCTCACATGGCTCATAGATGCATGAATTAGCCCAAAACAATGATAAATATATAAAATTAACAATTACCGAGACTGAGGCATGAAATGATATGCTATAACAGGACTGGGTATATGAAATCAAATAAACACATAAAGAGACAGTAATATACGACTACTCGGGTCTTAGCATTTTCGGCGTGAAGCTCTAGCATTTGACTTAGCATGATTTCTAGCATGTTCACATTAACCACATCAATAACAGTGCAGATATCAATCCGTAATAGCTACTAGTCGGTGCCATGGGATGATCCAGGACACAAATCACTCGGTGCACGCCCGCACACCCGCACGCCCGTCACTTGGCATGTGCGTCACCTTAATTATAGTCATATATCATATAGTTCGGGGTTTCGAACCCTTAGAACCAAGTTTGGAAACGTTGCTTACCTCAAAACCGGCTAAAATCCTAGCCCACAGTGCCTTTGCCTCTAGACTCGGCCTCCGATTGCTCCAGATCTAGCCAAAAATCAGATTTATATTATAATATGCCAAGGAATGAAGCCCATTTGAAAATTATCAAAATTAACCAAAAATCCCGAAATTGGCCAAACCCGACCCCGGGGCCCACGTCTCGGAATTCGATAAAAATTACAAAACTAGAATCCTTATTCCCTCACGAGTCTACCCCATATCAAATTCATCAAAATCCGACCTAAATTGCCCATTCAAATCACCTAAAGAAATTCTCAAACTTTCCTCCCATTTTCCCCAATTTCCACTCTAATTCCTCAAATTAAATGATAAAATTCAAGACTAAATCATGAAATTAAACCAAATGTGAGTGAAGAATACTTACCCCAATAAGTCCACTGAAAATCCCCTCAAATTTCACCTTCTCTCGAGCTCTTTAATGGTTATTTTTTTGAAAATATTGACTAAACCCTCGTTTTTGAACTTAAGCCTGTCTGCCCAGTTATTAACCCTTCGCGAACGCGGCCTCATGCACGCTTTTGCATAGAACAAACCAACAACCTCCCCCTTTTTACCGTACGAAAACGCGTCTCACAGTCACATGAAGGTGATGCCTAATCGGTCTCAAGCTACGCGAATGCGTAGCCCCATACACGAACACATAGGCTAAACTCTTGGGCCCATCAGCTGCCTCACACCACTACGTGAACACGAGATTCCTGGTGCGAACGCGTAGAACCAATTTCCCCAACCTCCGCGTTTGCATCCTCCTCCTCGCGAACGCATAGAACAAAATCCCAGCTCCACTGTTTTCTCTACGTGAACGCGGGACCCCACCGCGAACGCGAAGAGCATTTCTCTGCAACAAAAACACCAGAAAATCTTCTTTCTCCAAAATCCAAAAATTGATTTGTTAACCACCCGAAACTCACCCGAGGCCCTCGGGACCTCAACCAACATGCCAACACATTCCACAACCTTATTCAAACTTAGTCGAGCCTTCAAAACACTCAAAACAATGCCAAAACTCTCAATTCACCCCGGATTCAAGCCTATGAATTTAGAAACTTCTAAATTTCGCCAAAGATGTTGAAACCACCCAAAACACGTCCGATTGACCTGAAAATTTGCACGCACATCCAAAACGACACTACAAACCTGCTCCAACTTTCAGTATTCCAATGCGACCCCGATAGCCTATTTTCCACTGCTGACCGAAAATTGCCAAAACTCAATTTCGCCATTTCAAGCCTAATTCTACTCCGGACCTCAAAACCACATTTCGATCATACTTCTAAGTCCAAAATCACCTAAAGGAGCTATCCGAGCCATAAAATTAACATTCCGAGGTCTTTTACCTATAAGGCAACTCTCGGTTTACTTTTTCAACTATTAAGCCAACTTAAGAGACTAAGTGTCTTATTTCTCACCACGACCATTCCGAACCCGAACCAACTCACCCGACACATCATAGTTAGGTTAAATAATACATGAAAAAGCTAAAACAGGGAAAACGGGGCAAATCTCACGGAACACCGGCCGGGTCGTTACATAAAGCATGTCTTATTTGTATATCTTCTAATCTTGTTGCTCTAATACTCCCTCCATCACAATTTGTGTGATGGTATTTCACCGAGCGCAAAGTTTAAAAATGAAAGAAATTTATTGAAGCTTGTAATCTAAAATAAGTCATAAAAATTTTTGTGGCTGTAAATCATCATATTAAGGATTAGATGAAAAGTTTAAAGCCAAATTATTAAAAATATAGAAACTAGAAAGGTGTTTTATTTTTGAGATTGACTAAAAAGAGAGTGTCACATAAATTGTGAACAATTGAGTAAAACCCTTTACCTGAAGAGAAAATAGTGAATACAAATGTTGTACCACTCCAACGAATAATATAGTTTTAGTATATGGATTAGCCACGTCGTAAAGTACCAAATTTAGGTTATGACAACACCATATTGCATAAAATAATCTAGGATTTATATCGCCAATTTTTTTTTGGCAACTCCTTGGTGTTTTTCCATATTGGACCAGTTAGCATATCCTTGTCTTCTTAAATCATCAATATTAAGTTCGCTATTTTTTATTTTATCTACAATAACTTCAAAGAGTCCTTTTCCACTTGTATTATCCACTTTTAAAATTTTCAAAAAATATTTAAAAATTTTAAGCTGCTAAAATATCTGACACTCTTGATAGCATTAAAAGAAGAGTAAATAAGGATTAATTTTTAATTAAATATCAATTATTTACTTACAATAAATATGTTTATTTTTCATAACATATAATCTTATTACAAGATAGAAGCAGAAAATAAAGAAAGACCAAAATGCTAAGAAAATGCATGGAAAGATGTGATGACCCGATAAGTCATCTTATGTTTTAAAACCTAATTCTGTGACCCGGAGCCTTAAGTACCTCACTTTAGACTTATTCAATTTACGTGCGCAATCCAAGCGTCTTTCCGGAAAGCTTTCATGTTAAAAACTGAGAAAAATATGAAATTTTGCATTAAAATTCGTTTGAGTTGACTTTGGTCAACGTTTTGAGAAAACGGATCCCGATTCGTATTTTGACGGTCTCGGTGGGTTCATATCTTGATTTGAGACTTGGGCGTATGCCCGACATCAAATTCGCAAGTCCCTATCCCGATTTATCGCATTTAGTTGTAATTTGAAAGTTAAAGGCTTAATGAATTTGATATGCTTGACCAATGTTTGATTTTTTGGATATCGGGTTCGAATTTTGTTTCGGAACTCGAAATAGGTCCAATACTACATTTATGACTTTTCTGTCAAATTTGGTGAGATACAAAGTTGGTTTGACGTGATTCAGACATCCAGTTGTCAAAATAGAAGTTTCAAAGTTTTCTTGAAAAATTCATTTGATTTGGTGTTCACTTCGTAGTTCTAGGTGTTATTTTGGCAATTTGATCGCACGAGCAAGTTCGAATGATATTTTTAGACTTGCGTGCATAGTTAGTTTAGAGCCCCGAGGGCTCGGGCGAGTTTCAGATAGGCTACAGAGTGAAATTGGACTTAGGAAATGTTGCTGGTGTTTCAGCTCTGGTGCAGGCCTTTGATCTCGCATTTGCGAGATCAGGCTTCGCATTTGCGAGATCAGGCTTCGCATTTGCGACCTCTGATGGGTTCGCATTCGTGAGCTACCCATCGTATTTGCGCAGAGCAGCTAGACCACATGATTCTCGCATTTGCGAACAATGCTTAGCATTTGCGAATGGGGTCATGTGGGGGCAGTGATCGCAAATGCGATCAAATGGTCGCATTTGCGAAGAGTCAGTGTTCGCAGTTGCGAACTTCTCATCGCAAATGAAAATCTGTAGCTGATCAAAACTTGACTTCAGTATTTTTTCTCATTCTTCAAAACATGGTTAAGAGTGCGATTGGGGCAATTCTGGGACATCCTCGCCTCCTACCTCGGGCTGGTTCCCTCCCCCGTCTTCTAGCCACGAGGGGAGCAGCTCCTCCCGGGTCGGGAATGTCTGTTGCGCGCGTCATCACCATAGGTGAGAGAATAGAAGGAAGAAACTTAGTATACCACCAACTGCACGATAGGATATGAATAAAGAGTAGTTTCCTAACATCCTATAGCCTCTCGAAGATAAGTACGGACGTCTCCGCACCGATCCACGAGACTCTATTAGACCTGCCCATAACTTGTGATACCTATGTGAACCTGGCTCTGATATCATGTTGTCATGACCCAATTTCATATCAGGCCATGATGGCGTCCAACACAAGTGATAGACAAGCCGACAACGAATAATATAATGACCCGGTCGGTCATTTTAAGAATTTAAGCTCCGTTCGGCAACATAAGGCTTTGAGCAGCTTCACATTGTGTATATCGACCTGCGTATATGGTCAAAGTCAATTAGTGGATGATTCGGAGTCGAATTAGAAGAAGGATTCTAGTTTTGAAAGCTTAAATGGTGAAATTTGACCGGAATTTGGCTTTTGTGTAAACGACTCCAGAATGAGTTTTGGTTGATGTCAACAACCTCATATTGTGATTTTGGACTTAGGCGTGTGTCCGGATTTGGATTTGGAGGTCCGTAAAGTAATTTGAGGCATTTCGGCGAAAGTTGGAAAAAGTTGAAGTTTGGAAAATGGAGAAGATTGACCAATAGTTGAATTTTGGGATATCGGGGTCGGAATACGATTCCGAGAGTTGGAATAGCTCCGTGTTGTTATTTGGGACTTGTCTGCAAAATTTGGCGTCATTCCGGGTTGAATTGATAGGTTTCGGTACTAGTTTAGAAAATAGAAGATTTGAAAGTTCATAAGCTCGATTCATGATGTGATTTGTAGTTTCGTCTTTATTTGATGTGGTTTGAGGCCTCAAGCGGGTCCGTTTAGGTTATTGAACTTATTGATATGTTCGGGCGGGGTCCCGAGGGGCTCGGGTGAGTTTCAGAAAGGTTTGGGTTGTGTTGCGCTCGTTTTTGATGTTCCGACGTCGTTTCTTCAAGCATAAATGGTACCACATTAAGAAAATGAGCTCCAATTTCTGTTTTTATTGAATCATTAGATCTGTATCGTAATTACGGAGCTATAGCAAAAAGTATCATCGAATTTGGACATCGTATGAGGAAGTTATACTCATTTTAGTGTCGAAGAAGAGATCTGGTGCTCCTGTTTCGCATATGCGAAGTTGAATCCGCATCTGCGGAGCCGTGGGTGCGAAAAATGGTCCGCAAAAGCGGAAATGACAGCTGGAGATGCGCAGGTGCGGTCATTTTTGTCGCAAATGCAAAAATCCTTGAGTATAAAAAATCAGATCGCGTCATTTCAGTATTTTGGGCATATCTTGAGTTCTAGAGCTCCGATTGAGGTGATTTTCGCGGAGTTCTTCTCGTATTTTCATGGGGGTCAGTATCTAAGTATAAATATTTTATTTTAATATGATTACAGAAGTTCAATTTTTTAATTAATCCATGTTTTGATTTGAGAATTGGTTTTTTTTTTATCAAACAACTTTTCTAAAGAGAATAATTGGGTTTGAACATCGATTTGGTATCAGAACTTGATGAAATTAGCATGGTTGGACTCGTAATTGAATGGGTGTTCGGATTTTATATATTTTGTTGGGTTCCGAGGTGTGAGCCTGGGGTCGACTTTTGGATCAATTTTCTAGATGTTTTGGAAAAACTGAGACTTTATGATCCGTAATAGGTCCTTATGCGTTATATTTTTGTTTTGAAGTTATTTTGATTAGATTTGAGTCGTGCGGAGGCCTTTTCACCCGAAAAATCCATTTTAGAGTACCAGGTCCTCGTCTTTGAGGTAAGTATCTTATCTAAACTTGTGTGGGGGGAATTACCTCCTAGGATTTGAGTCTTCTATGTTGATTGTAGCCCGTGTACGCGAGGTGACGAGTGCATGATCAGACTTATTTGTAGGAGGTTGGCCTTTTAGGGTTATTTGGTTATTGTATTCTCTGTGTACGAACTTGTACTTGTTATGACTGCGTTCCTGATTGCTAGTTTCATCTCTACCTGCTTAAATTAGAATTACTTGCTTTTAGATTCACTTTATTGCTTACTTGATCTTAATGGACTTAACTGAAGATTTTTACCCTTCTACCGTTATGCTATATTTTTTATAAACTACCTATTTAATTGGAATTAGTATTATCTCACCCTATAATTGTTTAGAATTAATTGGAGTTATAATTATCTTTTGCGGCTTACCCTTATTTGAATTGTTGAAAAATCTCTCGTAACTGCTCAAATTTAAAAGGAATTTGGATAACCTATATCTTAGCCGACTTGCCTTTATTTGAAATTAATTGACTTGTGTTGGCTTCTTATTATTGACTTGAATATTGTGGATTCGTTGTTACGTCTTGTTTCTCCCTGGTTAAGCTATGTCCCTTACGCTTAGTATTCCTCTTCAGTGGTTATTCCTTGTGAGTAAGTTCTACCGTTCTTGTGATTTAAGTTCTTATATTGATTTGCTCGTCGTACATCGCATTTCTATCATTTGTTTCTTTTGTACCTGTTGTGGCGATGTACGATGTATTTCTGTCATGTTATAGTTGTTATCCTTGTTGGTTGCATTGCATATTTATTTTGGGGACTACGGGCGTATTCTGGGAGATACCCCTCTACACTGCATATTTACTTTGGGGACTACAGACGTATTCTGGGAGATCCCCCCTAACTGCATATTTACTTTGGGGAGTACTGACGTATTCTGGGAGATCCCCCCTGCACTGCATATTTACTTTGGGGAGTACAGACGTATTCTGGGAGATCCCCAATGTACTGCATATTTATTTTGGAACTACGGGATGGGATTCCCGGTAGATTTCCCCTGTTGATATACATGTGTTCAGAGCTGATAATCTTCTACGCTTAGATGTGACATGGTGACCTATAATCGAAGGATATTTACTTGAAAAATGTACCTTTTGAAAAGTATAGTTGAAAAGCATTTAGCTTGAAGAAAACTATGTTTGAAAGACATTTATTGGAAAAAGTATATTTGAAAAGCTTTTATCTTGACGGAACTACGTTTGAAGATTTATTTATATATATATATATATATATATATATATATATATATATATATATATATTCGGAGGAATTATATTTCTTGGAATTTTCTATTTGAAACGATTATTTTAAAGCTTTCAATATAAACCTGCGGGTGAAAGTTTACACTTGAAGATTTGATCAATTTATTGGGGTTGTTGGCTAAGGCCTGATGTGGGAACTATTGCAGTGCTGAGTTACTATTTTCCCTTACTGTATTGTGATTTCCGGACTTGGGTGGTGTTCTCATCCACCCTTTGGTGTGTTATTTTGGTGTACCATTGTTGTTTTCCCTTTTTTCCTTCCTTATCGTAGTTGTTATATTGTTAGCCAATTTGTGTAGATATTAGAAAGATGTTATATTTTCGTTATTTCTGTACTTATGCATGTTTAGTTTATTAGACCAGTGGGTGTCCTGACTAGTCCTTGTCACTACTTCACCGAGGTTAGTCTTTATACTTACTGGGCACCGATGTGATGTGCTCATTCTACACTTCTGCACATTTTTGTGCAGATTCCAAGTTTTTCATAACCAGCAGATCGATAGTTAGCAGCGCAGTTGCTGTTGTGGATACTCAAGGTAAACCGCTACAGCGTTTGCAGGTTTTGGAGTCACCGTCTTATATTTTTGTTCATACACTGTTGTACTTATTTTCAAACAGTGGTAATAAAATTTTTTAGTGTAAATTCTTTAAAGCTTATGACTTGTACCCACCGTATTTTGGGAATATGTGTAATGTATAGAGATTTATTTCAAAAAGCATCTAAAAGTTTTGTTATTATGATATATGTTTATTTAATATTAGGCTTACCTAGTACTTCAGACTAGGTGCCGTTACGATACCCAACAGAGGGAAATTGGGTCGTGACAAATAACTTGATAGCATTTCCATTTTTACTAATTCTCCATTTAGTGATTTTCCTTAATTTAAAAGATTTGACAAGTGACCAAATTAAATTAATATATGAAACTAGTAGAAATATTTATAATCAAACGGATAAAACCAAAAATCCTTAAGTCTACTAATACATGCTAAGATCTAGTGTCACAAGTGTATGAGCAACTTAGTAGATTATACAAAAGAATGTCTATACTATTGTCTGGAAAGGATTAGACATAAACCAAAATAAAAGAAAGACGTTGGGATGCTGCTGGATGGCTCAGAAAGGGCAGCTCACCGTGGAATCTCAAATCAAGTCAGGGATGTGCGCCGGATGCGTATCCAGATGCACCTGCCTCAGATCCTGCACAGTTAAGTGCAAAAGTGTAGAGTGAGTACATAAAACATTATGTACCCAACAAGTATCCAGTCTAACCTCGAAGACGTAGTGACGAGGGGTCGACTTGACACTTACTAAGGCTAATAATAATAATAATTCAAAATCATAATTAAGCATGGATTAAGAATAATGTACTTAACCCAACAACAAGAGATGACAAATATCTTTTCACAATTATTATATCCAACAATCAAACATGCGCAAATAATGCCGAGGTCGTACGACCCGGGCCAACACGATAACATTTAAATGTGCACTGTCGAGGGTCGAACGACACGAACCATAGATGCATCTATTTAATATGCCGAGGCGTTCGGCCTGCTCCACAATAGAAAACACTTAAATAACACAAATTCTCGATAATAGTCAAGTGTTCTATTCATAACCTCAATTGAGTGAAGACTTATCCTTTTGGAGTTCTTTTACAATTTATAGAATCATGATTTAAGCAATTTAGTTAACAAGTAAATGGCGTGATTATTTCAAGTATAACATGATAGGGGTCCTACACTACCCGAACTTAACAGAAATAGTAGCTACGCACGGACTCTCGTCACTTCGTGCGTATGTAGCCCCACAAATAGTCACATACATTATTTAATTTTCCTATGGGGAGATTTCCCTCTTACAAGGTTAGAAAGAGACTTACCTTGTCTCAAAGCTTACTTCCCAATTCAAGAATGCGCTCAAACCTCCAAATTTGGTGCTAGACGACTTGGAACTAGTCAAACATTATATAAATTAATTAATCTATGCTCAAAAGTTCATATCTCCAATATTAAAATGATTACCCAACCCATATTTCAAGATTCCTAAAATTCACCACCGGCACCACGTGCCCGGATTCCGGAAATTTTTGAAGAAAGTTGTTACCCACAACCTAAGGAACATAAATATATGATTTTCACTAAGTTTCACGTGGTAAAATCACATTTTTGTTAAACCCTAGTTTTTTCATCTAAACCCATGATTTCTACTAATTTTCATGTTGAAATACACCAATAATCTATGTATTAAACTCACATTAGGTAGAAATTACTTACCTCCAAAATCTAGGTGAAAACCCCTCTCAAGAAGCTCCAAAAACCGTCCAAGGAGTGAGAGAAATGAGTAAAAATGGCTTAAGTCCCGTATTCAATGAACCTCACTGCCTCTACCGATTTCGTATCTGCGGTGTCATGGCTGCACCTGCGAAAAATCCATCGTAGGTGCGCATTTTCCCCTACCGGCCAAGCTACGCATTTGCGGGCTCAAGGGACCGCATCTGCACACAAGCCTGCACTTGCGACCATTGACCTCGCTCCTACGGTTGCGCAAGTGTGCCAAATCGTCTGCACATGCATTTCCTGGGCTGTCCTCCCTCCTTCGCTTTTGCGGCTCATGGATCGCACCTACGGCTGGCCAACCGCAGGTGAAGTTTTGACAGATCTGGGGAGTTTCACCTCCCAACATGGTTCGAGCCTCGTCCGTTCGACACTCGGGGCCCTCGGTCAACTCACTTCGGTCAACGTTTTGAGCAAACGGACCCGGATTCATGTTGAAAATTTGCCTTAAAATTCACTTGAGTTGACATCGGTCAACGTTTTGAGCAAACGGACCCGGATTCATATTGTGACGGTCTCGATGGATCCGTATCGATGATTTGAGACTTGGGCGTATACCCGGAATCAAATTCGGAAGTCCCTAGCCCAAGTTATCGCATTTTGTAGAAATTTGAAAATTAAAGGCTTAATGAATTTGATATGTTTGACCAATGTTTGAATTTTTGGATAGCGGGTCTGCATTTTGGTTTCGGAACCCGGTCCAATATACATTTATGACTTGTCTGTCAAATTTGGTGAGAAACAGAGTTGGTTTGACGTGATTCAGACGTCAGGTTGTGAAAATATAAGTTTCAATTTTTTTTGATTTGGTGTTCAATTCGTAATTCTAGGTGTTATTTTGGTGATTTGATCGCACGAGCAAGTTCCTATGAAGTTTTTAAACTTGCGTGCATAGTTGGCTTAGAGCCTCGAGGGCTCGGGTGTGTTTCGGGTAGGCTACGGAGTGAAATTGGACTTAGGAAATATTGCTGGTGTTTCAATTCTGGTGCAGGCCTCTGATCTCCCATTTGCGAGATCAGGCTTCGCATTTGCGATCTACTCATCGCATTTGCGAAGAAGAGCTGGACCACATGATGCTCGCATTTGCGAACAATGCTTCGCATTTGCGAAGGGGGTCAGGTGGGGGCACTGATTGCAAATGCGATCAAATGGTCGCATTTGCGGAGAGTTAGTGTTCCCAATTGCGAACTTCTCATCGCAAATGTGAATCTGTAGCTGATCAAAACTTGGCTTCGGGACTTTTGCTCGTTCTTCAAAATTTCAAAACAAGAAACCCTAGAGGCGATTTTTCAAAGAATGTTTCTTCCCAAATCATTGGTAAGTGATTCTAAACTAGTTTCAATCAGTATTTCATCACATTTCCTAAGATTTCAACCTAGAATCTTGAGTTTTCAAGGTGGAAATTGGGTAGAACTAGGGATTTTTGTAAATTGGGGATTTTGACCTAAAATTGAGGTCAGATTCCAAAACAAATTACATAACCGGGCTCGAGGGTGAATGGATAATCGAGTTTTGGTCCGAACTTCGGGATTGGACCAAGCGGGCCCGGGGGTTGACGTTTGTTGACTTTTTCAATAATGGTCTAAATTGGATTCTTTGCAATCATGGGTAATTCTTAAGGCTTAATTTGAATCGTTTGGTTGGTTAATTGCTAGTTTCTATTGGTTCGTAGGCTTGTTTGAGAGGCAAAGTTGTGATTGAGCTTGAGTGGACCTTTCGGAGTGAGGTAAGTGTCGTGGTTAACCTTGACTCGAGGGAATAGGATTTGTTTGTCTATTTGCTACTTGTTTTGATGTTGGGTACGATGTATATGTGAGGTGACGAGTACTTATGTGTTATTTTTCAGGTTATAACATACGGGTGTGCTTGTTCCATGTAGTTTATTACTTACTTTGATCTGTTATCCATGCTTACTTGCTAAATTGATAGTTCTTATTGTGTTTACGGGCTTTTGGTATTAATTAATTATTGAATCCAAAGTCGAGATTGGTATTGTCGAACCATTGTTGAGGTAAAGCTTGTTATTGTTGAATTATATCTCCCTGCTTTATATTTTTCTCATTGTTATGTGGTAAGGGAGAGTGTTAAAGCACGAAGGGTGATGGCGTTCCATATTGTGAGTGTTAATGCATGAAGGGTGATGTCGTGCCATATTGAGAGTGTTAATGCGCGAAGGGTGATGTCGTGCCATGTTATGAGAGTTAATGCACAAAGGGTGATGTCGTGTCGTATCCTTTGATTTACATAGCGAGGTTGAGAGTAAAATCACGAAGGGTGATGTCGTTCAATATCTTTGTTTCATTGTGAAGTTGAGAGTAAAGGCACGAAGGGTGATGCCATACAATTTCTTTTATTGTGTTTAATTAATTTCACTGATTTAAGGCATATCGACTGTTCTGGTTATCATATCTTCTATATCTCTTATATCTTGTTTCTCTATTTAGCATGTTTCCCCTCCAACTAGTACATGTTTTAGTTGTTATTGTTGTTTTTCTTGTACATATATTGTTATCTCCACATGTTTATTGTGTGGGTGGCATGTCTTAGCCTCGTCACTACTTTGTTGAGGTTAAGCTCGACACTTATGAGTACATGACGTCGGTTGTACTCATTGTAACGACCCGTTTGGTCGTTTTGAGAGTTAGCGCCCCGATCCCCAAATAACTGCTTCTCCCATGTCTATTTATGATATTGGAACTTTTCGGAGCGTCGGGTGATGAAATCCGGAGTGATTTTGGACACATAGTCCTTTAATGTGAATTTTAGCTTTAGAAATAGGACCGTAGCTAGAACTGTGAGAAAATAGATTCGAAATGGGATTCAGTCGACTCCGTTAGCTCCACTGGGTGATTTCGGGGTTAGAAGCGTGTCCAGAAAGTGTTTTCGAGGTTTGTTATAGATTTAGTCTTGAATTGGCGAAAGTTAGAATTTCGGCGATTTTGGCCGATAGGTGAATTTTTTATATCGGACTCGGAATGGAATTTCGAAAGCGACAGCAGGTCCGTAATGTCATTTATGACCCGTGTGCAAAATTTTAGGTCATTCGGATGAGTTTTGACGTGTTTCGGCATCGAATGTGAATTCTAGAAATTTCATAAAATCTTAGGCTTGAATTTATGCCTATTTGATAATTTTGATGTTATGGGATGTGTTTTTAAGGTTCAACCAAGTTTGAATAAGGTATTAGGGTCGGTTGGTGGTTTTGGTTGAGGTCCCGGGGGCCTCGGGTGTGTTTCGGGTGTTCAAACGGACACTTTTGGCCAAAAAGCCTTAGCTGGTTTTGCTGGTTTTTCACCAACAGTGATTTGCTCTCTGCGATCGCAGGTCTCTCTCCGCGGTCGCATAAGGTAATCAGGGGAGGCCTGCAAATTGTTCTTCGCGATCGCACTATGTTAACCGCGATCGCAGTGCATTGGGATATTAGTCTCTGCGATCGCATAGCTTAAGGCGTGATCGCGTAGTACACCTTAGGCCTGAGAAGAGGGTCCACGTTTGTTCTTCGCGATTGCAGACCACCAAACGCGATCGCATAGCGTGGAGGGAAGGGGGATCCGCGATCGCAGACCTGTTGGTGCGATCGCAGTGAGGGATTTCTGGCGCGTGTAAGTTATCCCCCGCGATCGCGACTCCTTATCCGCGATCCCATAGTAGAAATGACTGGACAGTCTTTTAAAAGTCTAATTTCGAGGGTTTATATTATTTTCACCATTTTTGATTTTGAGAGATCGGGAGAGGCGATTTTTGGAGGCATTTGCACCTGGGCAACTTGGATAAGTAATCTCTAACCATTATAGATCAAATTCCATGATTCTAATCTTAATTTCCACCTCTAATTTCGAAAATCTTGGGTAGAAAGAGGGGAAAATGGGAGGAACTTCATAGAGCAAAAAATTTGAGTTTTGATTGGGTATTTGACCTCCGATTTGAGAGGTTCTTATATGGTTAGACTTGTGAGTGAATGGGGGTTCGGAAAATGTAATTTTTACCCAATTCAGAGACGTGGGCCCGGGGGACTTTTTGGGCGAATTTCCTAATTTCGCGTATTAGCTTCGAATTAATTAGATATTTTGATTGATTGAAGTGTTATTTACAATATGCATTTGAATTTATTAGATTCGGGCCACCCGGAGTTGGATACTCGTGGCAAGAGCGTGATATTGGGTTGAGTAGCGCAGTATAGGTAAGTGGCTTGTCTAACTCTGTGTTGGGGATTTCCCCTTAGGCATTTAAACTGAATTTTTTTACTATGTGGACACCGTGTATGTGAGGTGACGAATGCGTGCATGGGTCATTGTTGCTACAATTCCATTTTTCCTTCCATGACATATCTCATTTTCGTTACTTCATTACTGCTTCCTTGTTTTGACTGAGTAGTTGACTTAGGAATAAGCATGTCTTCTTGCCCATACTTGTTCCCTCTTACTTGCTACAATTTGAACCATGCTTAGGTAGTTTTACCTTGTTCTCGCTTATTATTTTTTTTGCACTGTTTAATTACGCTATGCCCGACATATATTCTGCATTGCATATTTAAATTGGGACTACAAAGCGAGATCCGGGAGCTTTCCCCCTGTACTACATAGCATATTTAAATTGGGACTACGGACTGAGATCCGGAAGCTTTCCCCCTGTACTGCATTGCATAATTTCTGCTGAGTTATATGTGGTGCTGAGCCGAGGGTTCTCTTCAACCATTTCTTACAGTTTTCCCTTATATTCTGTTTATTCTTGATACTTATTTCTCACTGTTCAAACTTATATTGTCTTATTTTTATAACTCAGTAGAGCCTCAACCTGACCTCGTCACTACTTGACTGGGGTTAGGCTTGGCACTTACTGAGTACCGAATGTGGAGTACTCACGCCCTTTCCTGCGGATGTTTTCCCCATGTGCAGATCCAGGTACCAGTACACAACGCTTTGGCTTGGAGTACCTGAGCAGCATTTTCGGAGACCGCGAGGTAATTCTACCGCATCCGCAGAATCCCACGTGTCCCCGTCTACTCCATTACATCCTTAGGAGATAGGCAGATATACATTTCTTTATTCCGTAGTATAGATCATACTTGTATAAATCTTGTGATTGTGATATTTCGGGTTTTGGAAAAAGTAAAAGTTATAGCAGCCGAGCGGTTAGCTCATAGTATTATTGTTTCTTTACTGTTTCTATTTCTGTTTTGTCTTATTTCTGAAATTGTTAGGCTTACCTAGTCGTAGAGACTAGGTGCCGTCGCGAGACTGTTTGGAGGGTAAAATGGGTCGTGACAAGTTGGTATTAGAGCGTCTAGGTTCATAGGAGTCACAATCACAAGCCGGTTTATTAGAGTCTCGCGGATCCGTGCAAGGACGTTCGTATCTATCTTCGGGCAGCTATGTAATTGTTAAGAACAATCATACTTCTTGGAATCCCTTATCGTGCTAGTTACTTTCATCAAAACTCTTAAACTTTATTCTATTCTTGCTTACAAATGGTTCGTACTCGTACCGGACGTACTGATGACTAGGCACCCGAGCCCCTAGTCAGAGCCACCAGAGGTAGGGGCCGGGGCAGAGGACGAGCACGCGGTGCAGCCCGAGCACGCGGTGTAGCCCGAGCACCGGCTAGAGAAGAGGCAGAGGATCCCCCAACAACTATAAATGGAGGGGCACCGGAGGTTCCTGCTATTACTCCAGCCCTACAGGAAACTTTAGCTCAGTTCTTGAGTGCCTTCAGTACTCTGTCTAAGGCGGGATTACTTTCGATAGCCACAGCTACATCCCAGGCCGGGGAAGGGCACAGACTCCCGCAGCCCGTACTCCTGAGCAGAGGGTTCATATGGGGCAAGTTCCAGAGTATATCCCCATGCCCCCAGCAGCTCTAGTTCAGCATGAGACTAGGATAGTTGTTCCTGAGGCAGAGCAGCTCCGACTTGAGAGGTATAAGAAGTACCACCCACCTGAGTTCAGCGGACTAGCTTCGGATGACACCCTGGGTTTTCTTGAGGGGTGCCATCGCATTCTCCGCACTATGGTTATTGTGGAGACGAGTGGGGTTTCTTTCACTGCTTTCCAGCTGAGGGGAGCAGCTTATTAGTGGTGGCGTGCTTTTGAGTTGAGCAGTCCGGACGAGGGAGCTTCACTTACTTGGGCTCAGTTCTTAGAGATGTTCCTACTTGAGTTTGTCCCTCAGAGCCTCAGGGATGCTTGGCGTGCAGAGTTTGAGCAGTTACGACAGGGTACTATGACTGTGTCGGAGTATGCAGTCCGTTTCAGCGACTTGGCTCGTCATGCACCAGCTTTGGTTGCCACTGTCAGAGATAGGGTTCAACGCTTTATTGAGGGACTCCACCCCAGTATCCAGACTAGCATGGCTAGAGAGATGGAGACAGATATTCTTACCAGCAGGCCGTGAGTATTGCCTGGAGGATTGAGACTATGTTAGCCCGGGACAGGGAGGAGAGAGAGGCCAAGAGGTCTCGAGAGACTGGTCACTTTTCAGGAGCCCGTGCACCAACAACACGTTATGGTAGGGGTTTTATGAGTCGCCTTGTTCATTCAACTCTTCCATCAACCAGTAGTACTCCAACTCCTTCTAGACCTCAGGAGCCTTATTATGCACCACCAGTATCTCAGGTGCCTCCTGCTCGAGGTGCTATCACCGGTCAGTCCAGCAGGCCTGTTCAGAGTCAGCATCAGCTGTCACGTCCTATGAGGGGTTGTTTTGAATGTGGTGAACCTCGTCATGTGATCAGAGATTTCCCAGAACTAGGAGGGGTGCACCACCTCAGACTTATCAGGTTTCACGCCTTCCACCAGGTCCTCCAGCTATTCTTCCAGCCCTAGCTGCTACCCCACCATCTCAGTCAGCTCGAGGTGGAGGTCGGGGAGGTCGAGGTCGCTCTAGAAGGGGAGGCCAGGCCAGGTACTATGCTCTTCCAGCCCGATCTGAGGCCATTGCTTCAGATTCAGTCATTATAGGTATTGTTCCCGTTTGTCATAGGGATGCATCGGTATTATTTGACCCAGGCTCTACATATTCGTATGTGTCTTCTTATTTTGCTTCACATCTGGGGAAATCTCGGGATTCTTTGAGTTCCCCCGTTTATGTTTCTACTCCGATGGGAGATTCTCTTATTGTGGACTGCGTATATCGGTCGTGTTTGATTGTTATCAGTGGTTTTGAGACCAGGGATGATTTATTATTACTCAGTATGGTAGGTTTTGATGTTATATTGTGTATGGACTGGTTGTCTCCCTACAATGCTATTCTTGATTTTCATGCCAAGACCGTGATGCTGGCTATGCCAGGATTACTGAGGTTAGAGTGGAGAGGTTCCTTAGAGTACACTCCCCGCCCAGTCATTTCTTTTATTAAGGCTCAGCGGATGGTTGAAAATGGGTGTGATGCGTATTTGGCTTCTGTGAGAGATGTTAGTGCTGAGACCCCTACAGTTGAGTCTGTCCCTGTTGTTAGGGACTATCCTGATGTTTTTCCAGCTGATCTTCCGGGTATGCCGCCCGATAGATACATTGATTTTGGCATTGACTTGTTGCCGGGCACTCAGCCCATTTCCATTCCTCCCTATCGCATGGCTCATCCTGAGTTCAAGGAGTTGAAGGAGCAGTTACAGGAGTTCCTTGAAAAGGGATTCATCAGGCCCAATGTATCGCCTTGGGGTGCTCCGGTTTTGATTGTGAAGAAAAATGATGGTTCAATGCGTATGTGTATTGATTACCGGCAGATGAATAAGGTGACAGTGAAGAACAGGTACACATTACCTCGCATTGATGATTTATTTGACCAGCTACAGGGTGCTAGGGTGTTCTCCAAGATTGATCTTCGTTCAGGTTATCATTAGTTAAAGATTCGGGAGCCGGATATCCCGAAGACTGCCTTCAGGACCAGATATGTCCACTATGAGTTCCTTGTTATGTCATTTGGGCCGACCAATTCCACGGCAGCCTTCATGCACCTGATGCACATCGTATTTCGGCCGTATCTTGATACTTTCGTCATCGTGACATTCTGGTATATTCTCGGTCCCAGAAGGACCATGAGAAACATTTGAGGACCGTACTTCAGACATTGAGGGAGAAGAAGTTGTATGCCAAATTTTCTAAGTGTGAATTTTGGCTTGATTCTGTGGCATTCATAGGCCTAGACTGTCTTCAGCTATTGAGATCCGTAGTTTCCTCGGTTTGGCTGGGTATTATCGCCATTTTGTGGAGGGATTTTCATCCATTTCAGCACCCATGACCAGACTGACCCAGAAGGGTGCACCTTTTATATAGACTGAGGAGTGCGAGGACAGCTTTCAGAAGCTCAAGACAGCCATGACTACAACTCTAGTGTTAGTATTACCCACAGGTTCAGGGTCCTATACAGTCTATTGTGATGCTTCAAGGATTTGCCTAGGAGCAGTATTGATGCAGGACGGTAGGGTGATTGCCTACGCGTCCAGACAGTTGAAGGTGCACGAGAAGAACTACCATGTGCATGATCTTGAGTTGGCAGCGATTGTTCACGCCCTGAAGATATGGCGTCATTATTTATATGGTGTTCCCTGTGAGATATTCACGGATCACCGGAGTTTGCAGCACATATCCAGGCAGAAGGATCTTAATTTGCGCCAGCGTAGGTGGTTGGAGTTACTCAAGGATTACGACATCACTATATTATACCACCCGGGGAAGGCCAATGTGGTGGCCGACGCCTTGAGTCGACTGGCGGAGAGTTTTGGTAGTTTGGCATATCTCCGTGCAGCTGAGAGGCCCTTAGACAGGGATGTTTAGTCCATAGCCAGTCAGCTCGTGAGGCTGGATCTTTCTGAGCCTCACCGGGTATTTGCTTGTGTTGTTGCTCGATCTTCTCTTTATGACCGCATTCGGGAGCGCCAGTATGATGATCCCAAACTTCGGGCTCTTCAGGATAGAGTCCGGCAGGGTGATGCCAGGGATGTGACCATAGATGATGATGGTGTGATGAGGAAGCAGGGTCGTATTTGTGTGCCCAACGTAGATGGGCTTCGGGAGTTGATTCTTGAGAAGGCCCATAGCTCGCGGTATTCCATCCATCCGGGTACCGCGAAGATGTACCAGGATCTGAGACGATACTATTGGTGGCGCAGGATGAAGAAGGATATAGCGGAGTTCGTAGCAGTGTCTCAATTGTCAGCAGGTCAAATGTGAGCATCCGAGACCGGGAGGATTA
Organism: Nicotiana undulata; assembly: GCA_005239495.1. NCBI lineage: Eukaryota > Viridiplantae > Streptophyta > Magnoliopsida > Solanales > Solanaceae > Nicotiana > Nicotiana undulata. Next base: position 8,217 of record ML242649.1, on the reverse strand, counting down.
CTTCAGCAAATTAGGCTTCCAGAGTGGAAGTGTGAGCGGATCACCATGGATTTTGTAGTTGGGCTTCCTCGGACTTTGGGGAAGCATGATGCTATTTGGGTGATTGTGGACCGGCTGACCAAATCAGCCCATTTCATTCCAGTGTTGACTACATATTCTTCTGAGAGGTTGGCCCAGATCTACATTCGAGAGATAGTACGGTTGCACGGTGTACCGGTGTCTATTATATCAGATCGAGGTCCTCAGTTCACCTCGCACTTCTGGAGAGTGTTGCATAGTGAGTTGGGTACCCAGATTGATCTCAGCACAGCATTCCACCCCCAGACGGATGGGCAGTACGAGCGCACGATTCAGATTCTTGAGGATATGCTTTGTGCCTGTGTGATGGAATTTGGAGGGTCATGGGATCGATTCTTACCTCTTGTAGAGTTTGCTTATAACAACAGCTGCCAGTTCAACATTCAGATGGAGCTGTTTGAGGCTTTGTATGGTAGGCGGTCTAGGTCTCCAGTGGGATGGTTTGAGCCGGGCGAGGCCCGATTGTTGGGTAAAATTTTTTCCAAGATGCCCTGGACAAGGTGAAGGTGATTCAGGAGACACTTCGCACCGCTCAGTCCAGGCAGAAGAGTCAGGAGGCTCAGGTCGAAGAATATTGCCTCAGTCAAGGTTCAATGGAGGGGTCATCCGGTCGAGGAGGCAACTTGGGAGACCGAGCAGGACATGCGGAGTCAGTACCCTCATCTTTTCGCAGCTTCAGGTATGTTTCTATACTCGTTCGAGGATGAACAATTTTCTTAAGAGGGGGAGAATGTAACGACCTGATCGGTCGTTTTGAGAGTAAGTGCCCCGATCCCCAAATAACTGCTTCTCCCATGTCTATTTATGATATTGGAACTTGTCGGAGCGTTGGGTGGTGAAATCCGGAGTGATTTTGGACACATAGTCCTTTAATGTGAATTTTAGCTTTAAAAATTGGACCGTAGCTAGAACTGTGAGAAGACGGATACGAAATGGGATTTCGTCGACTCCGTTAGCTCCGTTGGGTGATTTCGGGGTTAGAAGTGTGTCCGGAATGTGTTTTCGAGGTTGGTTGTAAATTTAGGCTTGAATTGGCGAAAGTTAGAATTTCGACGATTTCGGCCGATAGATGAATTTTTGATATCGGACTCGGAATGGAATTCCAAAAGCGACAACAGGTCCGTAATGACATTTATGACCTGTGTGCAAAATGTTAGGTCATTCGGATGAGTTTTGACGTGTTTCGGCATCGAATGTGAATTCTAGAAATTTCACAAGTTCTTAGGCTTGAATCTATGCCTATTTGATGATTTTGATGTTATGGGACGTGTTTTTAAAGTTCGGCTAAGTTTGAATGAGGTATTAGGGTCGGTTGGTGGTTTTGGTTGAGGTCCCGGGGGCCTCGAGTGTGTTTCGGGTGTTCAAACGGACACTTTTGGCCAAAAGGCCTTAGCTGGTTTTGCTGGTTTTTCACCAGCAGTGATTTGCTCTCCGCGATCGCAGGTCTGTCTCCGCGATCGCATAAGGTAATCAGGGGAGGCCTGCGAATTGTTCTTCGCGATCGCACTATGTTAACCGCGATCGCAGTGCTTTGGGATATTGGTCTCCGCAATCGTGTAGCTTAAGGCGTGATCGCATAGTACACCTTAGGTCTGAGGAGAGGGTCCACGTTTGTTCTTCGCGATCGCAGACCACCAAACGCGATCGCATAGCGTGGAGGGCAGGGGGATCCGCGATCGCAGACCTGTTGGTGCGATCACAGTGAGGGATTTCTGGCACGTGTAGGTTACCCTCCGCGATCGCGACTCTCTATCCGCGATAGCATTGTGGAAATGACCGAACAGTCTTTTAAAAGTCTAATTTCGAGGGTTTATGTTATTTTCACCATTTTTGATTTTGAGAGCTCGGGAGAGGCGAATTTTGGAGGCATTTGCACCTGGGCAACTTGGGTAAGTAATCTCTAACCATTATAGATCAAATTCCGTGATTCTAATCTTAATTTCCACCTCTAATTTCGAAAATCTTGGGTAGAAAGAGGGGAAAATGGGAGGAACTTCATAGACCGAAAATTTTGAGTTTTGATTGGGTATTTGACCTCCGATTTGAGAGGTTCTTATATGGTTAGACTCGTGAGTGAATGAGGGTTCGAAAAATATAATTTTTACCCGATTCTGAGATGTGGGCCCGGGGGACTTTTTTGGCGAATTTTCTAATTTCGCGTATTAGCTTCGAATTAACTAGATATTTTGATTGATTGAAGTGTTATTTACAATATGCAATCGAATTTATTAGATTCGGGCCACCCGGAGTCGGATACTCGTGGCAAGAGCGTGATATTGGGTTGAGTAGCGCAGCCGAGGTAAGTGGCTTGCCTAACTCTGTGTTGGGGATTTCCCCTTAGGCATTTAAACTGATTTTTTCTACTATGTGGACACCGTGTACGTGAGGTGACGAGTGCGTGCACGGGTCATTGTTGCTACAATTTCATTTTTCCTTCCATGACATATCTCATTTTCGTTTCTTCATTACTGCTTCCTTGTTTTGACTAAGTAGTTGACTTAGGAATAAGCATGTCTTCTTGCCCATACTTGTTCCCTCTTACTTGCTACAATTTGAACCATGTTTAGGTAGTTTTACCTTGTTCTCGCTTATTATTTTTTTGAATTTTTAATTACCCTATGCCCGACATATATTCTGCGTTGCGTATTTAAATTGGGACTACAGAGCGAGATCCGGGAGCTTTCCCCCTGTACCTTATAGCATATTTAAATTGGGACTAAGGACTGAGATCCGGGAGCTTTCCCCCTGTAATTCAGAGCATATTTAAATTGGGACTACGGACTGAGATCCGGGAGCTTTCCCCCTGTACTGCATTGCATAATTTCTGCTGAGTTATATGCGGTGCTGAGCCGAGGGTTCTCTTCAACCATTTATTACAGTTTTCAATTATATTTTGTTTATTCTTGCTACTTATTTCTCACTGTTCAAACTTATATTGTCTTGTTTTTATAACTCAGTAGAGCCTCAACCTAACCTCGTCACTACTTGACTGGGGTTAGGCTTGGCACTTACTGAGTACCGAATGTGGAGTACTCACGCCCTTTCCTGTGTATATTTTTCCCATGTGCAGATCCAAGTACCAGTACACAGCGCTTTGGCTAGGAGTACCTAAGCAGCATTTTCGGAGACCGCGAGGTAATTCTACCGCGTACGCAGAATCCCACGTGTCCCCGTCTACTCCATTACAGCCTTAGGAGATAGGCAGATATACATTTCTTTATTCCGTAGTATAGAGCATACTTGTATAAAGCTTGTGATTGTGATATTCCGGGTTTTGGGAAAAGTAAAAGTTATAGCAGCCGAGCGGCTAGCTCATAGTATTATTGTTTCTTTACTGTTTCTATTTCTGTTTTGTCTTATTTATGAAATTGTTAGGCTTACCTAGTCGTAGAGACTAGGTGCCGTCGCGAGACTGTTCAGAGGGTAAAACGGGTCGTGACACTCATACTACACTCTGCACCTCTTGTGCAGATTTTGGTACCAGCCCTAGCTTACGTGAGGTTAGCAGCTGGATTTGCTTGTCAGGAGATCCCAGGTAGATCTGATAGCGTCTGCAGCTCCTGGAGTCTCTTCCTAGTCTCATTATTTTATTGTTTCTTTTCTTTCATAACAATGTATTTCCTTTAAGACTCTGTTTGTGGTAAATCATAGTAGCTCATGAGTTGTGACGCCAGATCCTAAATGTATCAGATATTATGGGTTTTATGTTATTCTGCAAATCAGTTTTATTTTCTGTTTAGCTTAATTGTTCTTGTTATTGAAATTGGTTAAAGCTGGCCTTATGAATCCTTTAACGTTGACTTAACTAGCAAGTCTAACGTCGTCACAGTCCCGAGAGAGGAAATTTCGGATCGTGACAAAAGAACAGATATTACCAAAAGAATACTTCGTCACATCAGCTAGATAAAGTTAAACGCAAGTTGTGAAGGCAAGAGCGCATCAGCCCATAGTGATGGACATGAAATGCTCGTTGTAACAAGACATGGAACACTATAAAAGGCAGCTTAGTCATTAAGATGGCACACCATTCAAGAGATTTTTTTTTTGGTGCAAACAAGAGAATTTCATTGGAGGTAACCTTTGGCAATTTAAATTTTTCTAAGCTTCTCCTTCGTTTCTGATCCTTTTTTATTCTCCAAGTCATTAGTGCTTAATTTCTTTTTGCTTCAGAATAAAAGTTCAAGTTAGTTCAAGCTCCTGATCTTAATTATTATAAATTAACTGTTTGCAAGTTTTGTAATCGAAAGAGCAAAATAAGTAATATAGTGGATTGTAATATAAATGAGTTGTCGTCCAAAATGTCATTTACATGCAACATATTATAAGTTAGATTCTATTACATTATAATCGCAAGTGCAATTTAAATACAAATTAGTAATAATAAGTGAGTTAATCGAAAGAGACTCAGCCAAAAAGAGCATGTTTCAATGTTAGCATATATATCTTGCTCTGAATTTTGCTTATTTTGATAGTTAAATTGTGTAATTGAAATAACACAATTAACTAATAAATTTAAGCAAGAATATGTAAATGTTAATTACAAGAGACACGTATAAACAAGTGACAATGGAAGTTGAAAAATAAGTAAACCTACTTTATAATTGGAATATCAAGTGAAGTAAATATCCCAACATTTTTTTATCATATTTGTAAAAGAAAAACGTTGTACTTTTTCTACTACTCTATTTATAGATTGTTAGTTATATCATCTCACCACTCTATTAGTAATCTTATTTTCACTAATAGTAATTTAAACAAAAATTATTTGCAAGATCAGATTAGCCATTCCCTATGGACCGGCATCTTTCTATATTCCAAAATTTGACAAACACGAGTTATATTTTGCACTATCCACTGGTCAACTTTATATTGATCACGCCGATAATTTATCCTCAAAAGATAAGCGGTCGCTGCAATATATCTGACTTAAGAATCTAAAATCGAATCTCACAATAAATATACGATTATCTATAACTACTAAATATCACTAAGAAAATAGATTAAATAATTTTCGAGTTATGAAAAAATGAAATTTTTGCAACTCAAATATTTTTAAGGGTCTATTTGAAAAGCCATGTGTAATTATCTGAAATATTCTAGGGTAATAATTAGTCTAGGATATAGTAATTACACACTCAGATAATTATACAGAATAGTAATTACACTGACCAGTTTTTTGTCATAATGAAATTACATTAAAATTACCACTGTCATGTTTGGTTAGAAAAGTGTAATTATATAGTTAAATAACTTTTAACATGTAGGTAAGTTTTATTGTGTGACAAACATATATGTAAACAATAAACATTACATATTAATTTATTATGGTGTATTTAAATATTTTTGTTTTTGTAGAGATATGTGTGTGCAACCCGATCCACAATAACACTCTCAACACATCTCTAAGGCCCATCTCAATCATCAACCTCTCAAGTCTCTAGGGCTCACAATCTCATACTACTCAGCCCAATCAATGTAACATGTGATGCAACAATGAGTGATGAACAGAAATTGAGATGTAATAAGCAAATAAAGAATCATAACTGAGTATATAATTACAGTTAAAGTAAATAACCCAAAAAATAGCAGAAATAACCTCATTAAATCTCAATTGCCACGCACATGGCTTAAACATGATTGCTAATGTGAATTACAACTCAATTACTTTAATAATTAGGAACGACACAGGTGAAACGGGACTTGATAACAACACAGTACAAAAGAATGAACTGTAATCATGATTACCACGATGCACGCACACAGGCCCGTCACTAAGCAAGTGCGTCACCCCAACACAACACAAATAACACATTTTCCACCGATAAATTCCAAGTTAAGAAATGTTACTAACCTCAAAGCGCGCAACTCAATAATCCAACAAGCACTTGCCACGCGAATCGGCCTCTGAGCGGCTCAAATCTAGCCAAAGCAACTTAATTCCATCAATGATAGCTATAGAAAATAATTCCAAAAGATAAAACTAAGGTCTTTAATCAAAATCGAAAAGTCAACTCAAAAAGTTAACTATGGACCCGCTCTTCGGAACCCGACAAATTCACCAACTCCGAACATCCAATTATGAGTCCAACCATACTGAATTCATCCAATTTCATCCACAAATCGACCCTCAAATCATCAAATTTTACTTTCAAATAAAATAGTCTGGAATTTCAAATTTCCGCCTCAAACACACATAAACTAGGCGTAAAATCAATGAGTAATCAATGTTTATCAATAAAAGCGATGATGTAACGATCCGATCCGTCATTACGCAGTATACACATCTATTCCCTTATTTGTGTCTTGTAGTAGCTCGGTTAGACTGTTCATGAAGTGTTGGGGTTGGTTGGTTCGGGTTCGGAGTGAAAATAGAGTGGATTGAGACACTTAGTCTCTAACAAGAGCTTTAGAGTTGGAAAAGTCAACACGGAGTTGACTTATTGGTAAACGACCTCGGAATGTGGGTTTTATGGTTCGGATAGCTTCGTTAGAGGAATTGGGACTTAGGAGTGTGTTCAGAATATTTTTAGGATGCCCGGTGTAGAATTAGGCTTGAATTGGCGAAGTTAGTATTTTGGCGAATTCCGGTTGATAGGCGAGATTTTGATATGAGGGTCATAATGGGATTTCGAGAGTTGCTGTAGCCTCGTTAGGTCATTTTGGACTTGCCCGCAAAATTTCAGGTCATTCGGAGATGGTTTGGTTAGGTTTCTGATCAAATGAGTGTTTCAGAAGTTTTTGGAAATCATAGGCTTGAATTGGATGAGAATTTAATGGTTTTGATGTTGTTTTTGGTGTTTTAATGGATCGACAAAGTTTGAATAACCATGTTTGATATGTTGGTATGTTTGGTTGGAGTCCCGAGCGGCTCGGGCTTGAATTCGGGTGTTAAACGGAAAGTTGGAACCCAAATATGCAGCTGAAGCTGCTGTTGCTGGTGCGATCGCACTTGCGACGCTTGGGCCGCAGGTGTGGATATCGCAGGCACGAGAAGGATGGCGCAGGTGCGAGGTTTGGTCGCTGGGGCGGAATGAAGATCGCACCTGCGAAGTTGCAGGTGCGGGGTATGGGGTCGCTGGCGCGAGCTCTGGGTTTTAAGTGAAGAACCGCTGGTGCGTTCAATATGTCGCCCCTGCGGGCCCGCTGATGCGATAAAGAGGCCGCAGGTGAGAAAGAGGTCGCAAGGGCGGATGGAGGTCCGCACCTGCGATGTCGCAGGCGCGGGAAGAGTATCGCGGGGGCGGGAGCTGGGCAACTTAAGTGAGAAGTCGCAGGAGCGGTCGATAAGTCGCCCCTGCGGAGTCGCAGGTGCGAGAAAGGCATCGCTATTGCGGAAATGCCTGGGCAGAACCTATAAAAGGCAGCCCTCGCGAAATTAGTCTTCTTCCACCATTTTTACACACGGGTTGGAGGTTTTGAAGGGGTTTGAAGAGGGATTTCTTTGTTTCTTCAAGGAGGAAAGTTCTTGGACTCAAAACTCGTTATATTGTGCATTAAGAACGATTTTAGGTTGAAATCTTTGGTAAAAACAGTAGAAAAATGGTGGTTAGGGCTTGGGTTTAAGAGAAGAATGATGGGGGAATTGGAGGACCATTTGAGGTCCGATTTTCGTGTTCTTGGTATGGTTAGACTCGGGAAAAGACAAGGAACCTAGTGTTGTGAAAATTTCTGACTGTCGAGACGCGGGCCCGAGGGCCGGGTTTTGACCGAATTCGGGAATTTTAGTAGTTTTGTAAGATTTTGTTTGGGAATTTTTCCTTAGCACATTGTAACACTATGTANAGTAGTGTTTAGCCGGTTTCGAGGTAAGTAACGGCTTCAACCTTGGAACTGAGGGGTTCAAAACCCCAATGTACATGCTAATTGATGATAGTTACTATGATACACTCTCCAAGTGACGAACATATGAGTGTTGGTTGATTTGTTGTGGCCCGGCTTATTCCTAGGCACGGTTTAACTGTTGCTCCACCATGATATCAGTATTGTGAAGGCCATTGATGCGTAGAATCTAAAAGAAAACATAACAAGTATAAATGATAAGACTTCATGTCTATATGTGGATACCGGAAATGGCCTGTTACCGTTGTTTCTATTGTGAACCTTACTTGTGCATGCTCAGTCTTGTTATTACACATGTAT
>ML242648.1:0-15292 GCA_005239495.1 Nicotiana undulata | reverse complement strand
CAAATAAATACTGGAAGTAAATATACAATTACTACTTCATTTTCCCCCAAATATCTTGTCACTACAATATCATGAAATCTTTAACAATTTAACATGCGCATACGGCATAAGGATAACCGGCCTGAGCCATCATAATAATCATATTTGTGCACTGCCGATGGTCGAATGGCCTGAACCATAATTTAATCTTTCAATCTCGTCCTGGCGTACGGCCCGCTCTCATGAGAGTGGGAGAAATAACACTCCGCTCGCGGAATGTAAATTGCGAAGCGGTCACATGCACACACAATATTCTTCACAAATTACTTTCCAGTGAACAACTCCTTTAAATTATCAAATTCCATAAATCTCAGGGAAACAAAGCTACATATAATCATGAATCAAGAAGCATATAATTCATTTTTAGGAAAAACACAAGGCATGATGTGGGCCTAACTACCCGGACATAACAATAATAGCCGCTACGTACGGACTCTCGTCACTTTGTACGTATGTAGCCCCCACAAACATTAACACATAGAATTTGGATCACCTATGGAGACAATTACCTCTTACAAGATTAGAAAGGAGACTCACCTTGCGTCGAATCTACTCTCTGGATCAAGAACGCACCCGAAACTCCAAACTAGTCTCCCAAGAACTCGAAACTAATCAAACGTTACGTAAATATATCAAATTATACTCAAAAGCATGGAATTCTCCTATTTACTTAGTCATTTAACCCTAGTTGAAGAAATCCTAAAATTCACCCCCGGTCCCACATGCTCGGATTCTGAAAATTCTCGAAGGAAACACTCGTTCGTAACCTAAGGATCGTTAATATATGATTTTTGCATGATTTCATGGCTAATTAATGGGTAATTTCCCAAATTCTCAAAAGCCCTAGGTTAGTATTCTAATTTTGATTTTTCACTAATTAGAAGGTTAATCTAGCTATAAATTAATGCATTAAACTAACATTAGGGTAGAATTCACTTACCTTTTAGTAGTTAGGTCGTGGAGTCCCTTTTTCCAATCTCCCAAGGTCTTTAATGGTGGAAAGAATGGAGGAAATGAGCTAATCCCATATTTTTAAAGAACTCACTGCCTACAGTGGTTCCGCACCTACGGCTCAGGATCGCACCTGCGGTCTCGCACCTGCGGTCTCGCACCTGCGAGCAATTGCTCGCACTTGCGGAAATGGGACAAGGGGCCTGGGCTCGCACCTGCGGTCAGGAGTCCGCACCAGCAGCTTCGCACCTGTGGGAAAGGGCCCGCACCTGCGATGAATGGGCAGCCCACCTGGGGGTCGCACCTGCAAGGCTGGGACCGTAAGAGCAGTCCTGCGTCTGCGACTGGGCAACCGCAGCTGCGGTCACACCAGATCAGGTGCACCAGCAACTGTTTCAGCTGGGTTTTGGCCTCGTTTGGTGCCCGAGGGACACCTAGGCCCACCCGAGCCCCCGTCCAAATATACCAACAAGTCCCAAATCATAATACGGACTCACTCAATCCTTCGGAACACTCAAAACAACGCTAAAATTCAAAATCACACCTCAAAACCCCTAAAGATCAAACTTAAGAACTTCAAGTTCTTAAATTAGGTATCAATGCGCCGAACCGACCTATACTACTCGGAATGAAACCAAATTTTGTGATAATGTCATAAATGACATAACAGAACTATTTTAGGTCTCAGAATTCTGTTCGGACCTCGATAACACAAAAACACATTCCAAACCAAATATCAAACTTAAGGGAACTCTTATTTCGATATTGGGCGCCGAAACGCTCCCGGGTCATTCAAATCTCATTCCGAACATTCGCCCAAGTCTGAATCATCATATAAAGCTATCGGAACTATCGAAACTCGATTCCGAGGTCGTTTACTCAAAATGTTGACTGAAGTCAAACTTGGCCAAAAAGGCCAACCTTAAGGAACGAAGTGTTCCTATACCACTCTAAACACTTCCGAATCCCGAAGCACCCGTCCCCGCAAGTCATAAACCACAATAATCCTCTATGGGAAGTTTCATTTAGGGGAACGGGGTCCGATAACACAAAATAACCGGTCGGGTCGTTACATTCTCCACCTCTTAAGCAAACATCCGTCCTCAAACGGGTCTAGAATCATACATGAAGTGCTGAATAAGTGCGGATATCTGCTCTGCATGCCGTCCTCGGACTCCCAGGTCGCCTCCTCGACTGGTTGGCCCCTTCACTAGACCTTTACGGCATAAACTCTCTTGGATCTCAACTAGTGATCCTGTCTATCAATAATAGCAACTGGCTCTTCCTCGTAGCCCAACCGCTCATCCAAATGAATAGTGCTGATATCAACCACGTGAGAGAAGTCGGCGTGGTACCTCCAGAGCATGGATACGTGAAAGACCGGATGAACTCCTGATAAACTGGGAGGTAAGGCAAGCTCATAAGCAGCCTCTCCAACTCGCCTCAATATCTCGAAAGGACCTATAAATCGTGAGCTCAGCTTGCCCTTCTTCCCGAACCTCATAATACCCTTCATCGGCGAGACCTTCAACAGGACCTTATATCTCTCCATAAAATGATACATCACGCGCCTTCTGATCCACGTAGCTCTTTTGTCTAGACTGTGTTGTGCGGAGCCTTTCCTGAATCAACTTTACCTTCTCTAAAGCATCCTTCAACAGGTCAGTGCCATACAACTTAGACTCGCTAGGCTCAAACCACCCGACAGGAGAACGACATTGCCGACCATACAAAGCCATGAATGGATCCATCTCGATGTTGGACCGGCAACTATTATTTTAAGCAAACTCGGCTAGAGGCAAGAACTGGTCCCACTGACCTCCAAAGTCAATCACACATGCCCTGAGCATTTCCTCCAATATCTGAATTGTCTGCTCCGACTGACCATCAGTATGAGGGTGAAATGTTGTGATGCGATCGATCTGGGTACCCATCTCACTATGAAATGCTCTCCAGAAGTGCGAGGTGAACTAAGGACCTCGATCTTATATAATGGACACCGGCACACCGTGCAACCGGACTATCTCCCGAATGTAGATCTGGGCCAACCTCTAAGAAGTATATGTAGTAGCCACTGGAATGAAATGCGCCGATTTGGTCAATCTATCCACAAGGACCCAAACCGCGTCAACTTTCTGCAAAGTCTGAGGCAACCCAACCACGAAGTCCATAGTGATGCGCTCTTACTTCCACTCAATAATAGGCATCTACTGAAGTAGGCCTCCTGGCCTCTAGTGCTCATACTTAACCTGTTGGAAATTAAGACACCTAGCCACATACTCCACAATGTCTCTCTTCATCCGCCTCCACCAGTAATGCTGTTTCAAATCACGATACATCTTCGTAGCACCAGGATGAATAGAATAGCGAGAACTATGTGCCCCCTCTAGAATCCTCTCTCTAAGGCCATCGACATTAGGAACACACAAACGGCCCTGAAGTCTCAAAACCCATCCCCGCTGATAGTAACCTCCTTGGCGCCACCCTGAACCACTGTCTCCCGTAGCTCTGCCAAGTACGGATCATCAAACTATCGAGCCTTAATCTGTCCCAATAATGAAGACTGAGCAACCACATGTGCTAAAACTCGGCGAGGCTCTGAAAGGTCTAATCTCACCAGGCGACTAGCCAAAGACTGAATGTCCAATGCTAGAGGTCTCTCCTCTGCTGCAATATAAGCCAAGCTACCCATACTCTCTGTCTTCCTGCTTAAGGCATCTGCTTAAAGAAAATTGTTTTCTGAAAATAATAAAGGCTTTTGAAAATGAATTTTGATGTGAAAATTATGTTACCGGGAACGTATTATGGTTCCGGAGCTCGGGACAGGTTTAATATATGTTATGTGACTTATCTGTGAAATTTGGTGTAAAACGGACTTGCAATGACGTGTTTCGGATCAAAATTGGAAACAATTAAGCTTTATGAAGTTTAAAGACAATTCTAAGAGTTTTGAGGTTTAATTCGATGATTTTGATGATGTTTTGGTGATTTAAATGCTTGAATAAGTCCGTAGGATGTTTTGGGAGTCGTGTGTATTTTTTGGTTTTGAAACCCGAGGGCTCGGGTAAGTTTCGGGTAGCTAACGGGGTGAGTTAAAGTGTAAAAATCTGGTGTTTTGGATTGGTTTCTGGTGTCTGATGTTTCCTTCAGTGCGATCGCACTAGAGTCCATGCGATCGCACAGAGTAATCGTGGGGTCAGGGGTCAAAATGGTCAGTGCTATCGCACCATTCAGGCTGCGATCGCGGAGGGGTCTTGGGGAGTTACTGTGCGGACGCGGGGTGTGATGTGCGACCGCACAGGGTTAGCATAGGCCTGGGGGCTGGGTAGCATAAGACTTGTGCGATCGCGCTCTTGCTCCTGCGATCGCGGAGCTTAAAGTCCCATACACTGTGCGATTGCATCCCTCCTTCCGCGATCGCACAGGTATAATTTCCCCGGCTATTTTAAAAGCTCCAAAACAGAATACTATACGGGATTTTCATATTTTCATCACTTTCTCCTTCCTCCAACCTCCATTGACGACCCCCAAGCCAATTCTTCCTCCATAGCCTCTTGGGTAAGTGTTTCTAACATCGATTTCTTCCCTTTTTCTTCCATAATCACTAGAATCTAGGTCTTAAATCATGAAATCAAAGTAGAAATTAGGGGTTTTGGGTAGAGTTAGGTTTTTTAAAATTTTGGGTAATTCATTGGGGTCTAATTTCAAAACAAATTATATATTCTACCTCGTGGGGGCATGGGTGATCGGGTTTTGGTCCGAGCCTCATGTTTGGACCAGGTGGGCCCGGGGTCGAATTTTGGTAATTTTGGAAGAATGTTAGGAATTGTATATTTAGGCTATAGGATTGTATTAATGAGTCATTATTGATATTAATAAGTTAATTATGTCTAGATATTGTCATTTCGGAGTTGAATTCAAAGGAAAAGGCGGTATTAGAAGCTTGAATTGCTATTCTTGGACCCGAGGTAAGTGTCTTGCCTAATTTTGGTGAGGGAATAGGTATTGTATGCTATGTTCTAAGTGTTTATCATGTACAATGCATAGGTAAGGTGGCGAGTACCTATGCATTGTGTGTCAAGTATGCCCGTGAGTCTATTTTCGATAAAAATCTTGTTATTACTTCCATGTTCGTTATATTATGAACTTTTCTCTACTTGGAAGTCGTCATTGATGGAAATCTTGGTTGATGAACTTATGATGTATTGGTTTGATTGAAAACCCAACTGTTAAGGATACATTTGAAATGATTGGTTATAGCTGAGACCCTTGCCGGGCATTTGTTGTAATATTGATTGATGTTTTCCCCTTGCCGGATGATATTGAAATGTATTTCCACTAGGTTGTATTCCTTACCCTTATATCTATCATTGTTTGGTGAGGAAGAGTGTAAAGCACGAAGGGTGATGCCGTGCCATGATTCACATTGATTATAAGCACGAAGGTTAATGTCGTGCCATGATTTACATTGATTATAAGCCCGAAGGTTAATGTCGTGCCATGATTTATATTGCCTTACATTGTACATTGCATTGTGAGGAAGGGAGTAAAAGCACGAAGGGTGATGTCGTGCTATGATTTATACAATTTCACATTATACATCGCATTGTGAGGAAGAGAGTAAAAGCACGAAGGGTGATGNNNNGTACTTATACTTGTTTCGTTAGTTATTGTGTTAAATTGCCTTTTCTTGTTTACTCATATATTTCAATTTAACTGCTTCATCTCACTTGTTCCCCCTCTATTGTTCCCGTATCCCTTACTTGTCTGCTTATTTCTTGCCTTGTTCTGTCCCTGTTACCTATTGTAGAATAGGACAGGTTATCGTTATTGTCAAGTCTAGCCTCGTCACTACTTCGGCCGAGATTAGGCTCAGCACTTACTCAGTACATGGGGTCGGTTGTACTGATGCTACACTGCACTTCTTAATGTTGTGAAGACCTCGCATCCGGACCTAGTGGACCGCATTGAGGGAGTGACCTTCAGTCCACCCAGAGCTTCAAGGTATACCCTCTGGCGTTCGTGGGCCTTGGTGTCTCTCCTTCCTTTGGATTCCTTATTGTCTTTTTTTTTCCTTTCAAGACAATGATGTATTTTTTTTCCTTTCAAGACTTTGTATTTAGTACTCTATTTAGAAAGTTCGTGAGTTGTGACACCCCGATTTTGGGCTTATGCAACGTTCTGTATTTTACCATTTCATTTTGCGTTTTCGGATTTCTATTACAATTCCGTTGTTAAAATTCTAAGGTGTTTCGTTAAGTCTGTTAAGATTTTTAAAGGTATTTCCTTTACTACTGTTGAATTAGGTTGCAAAAGTTAGATTGGTTGTGCACGTTGGCTTGTCTAGCGGGTTCAACGTTAGACGTAGTCACGACCTGAAGGGTGGGATTTCGGGTCGTGACAAGTTGGTATCAAAGCTCTAGGTTGCTTAGGTATCACAACTCACGAACAAACTTGGTAGAGTCTGAGGGATCAGTACGGAGACGTCTGTATTTATCCCCCAGAGGCTGAAAAGTTAGGATAACTCCACATTTCTTCATCTTTGTCGTGAAATATGAATTCTGAGTACTGATTGAGTTCCATTCTACCCTCTCGCATATGGATAGGACGTGTGCTTCCCTTGGTTCCGCTCAACAGCCTGACACTCCTACTACAGCTCCTACGAGGGGTCGAGGTCGAGGACGAGGCCGTTCTAGAGGCCAAGGCCAGGGCCGGGCTCAGCCTAGAGCAGCAGCCCTAGTGGAGGACCCTCAGGTCGTGTCTGACGAGGAAGTCCCAGTTCCGGCAGTCCCAGTTGGACCAGCGCAGGTCCCAGAGGGGTTCATCGCTACCACAGTGCTTCAGGATGGTCTAGTCCGCTTGGTGGGGTTTATGGAGAGTGTGTCTCAGGCTGGTCTTCTTCCTACGGCACCAGCTGGTTCTCAGGCTGGGGGAGGGACCCAGACTCCTGTTATTCATACTCTAGAGGAGGTTTCCACTCAGTTTCAGACTCCAGCACCTCAGACAGCTGGAGTAACTCAGCGGGGTATGGTTGCACCAGCTGTCGAGGATGCAGCTATGTCAGCAGATGCTCTATGGAGACTGGACAGATTCACCAAGTTATTCACTGCTACTTTTACTAGTGCATCGTCAGAGGATCCACAGGATTACATGGACAGCTGCCATAAGGTTCTTCGAAACATGGGCATAGTGGAGTCCAATGGAGTTGACTTAGCTACTTTTCGACTATCTGGCGCAGCTAAGACTTGGTGGAGGGACTACTTCTTAGCCAGACCAGCTGGGTCTGCACCTTTGACTTGGGCTCAATTCACAGAGGTATTCTTGGGGAAGTTCCTTCCCATTACTCAGCGAGAGGATCTTAGGAAGCAGTTTGAGCGCCTCCAGCAGGTATCTATGTCTGTTACTCAGTACGATACCAGGTTCATCGCTCTAGCCAGGCATGCATTGATGATACTCCCCACTGATCGGGAGAGAGTTCGGAGGTTCATTTAGGGATTGGCCCATCCTATACGACTCCAGATGGCTAGGGAGTCGAGTACTGATATTTGTTCCAGGATGCGGCCGATGTGGCCAGTAGGATTGAGATGATTTTGGCACAGGCAGGTGGTCAGGGGGCTAACAAGAGGCCCCGTCACTTTGGTAGATTTAGTGGAGCCTCATCTGGAGACAGGGATTCTTTCAGCAGGGGTCATCCACCCCAACTTTTTCAGTCAGCACTTCAGGTATCTCCCCGTGCACCGCCTGTCACACCTCTTTTTTTTTTCACACAACCCTATTACGAGGTTGAGTTAAAAGAGTTTTTTCAATTAAAGTGACATTTTGAAAAGGGATTATTTATTGATTAGAGTCGCCACTTGAAATTGAGTTTTGGTGTTCCAAGTCACCTTTTATTGAATCCCTTATCAAAAGGAAGATTTGACTCATAATTTATGGTTTACGAAAACATAAGAGTGAGTAAGGAATCCTGTTGACCGAGGGGAAGGTATACGGCACCCCTCGAGTCCCGTGGTTCTAGCACGGTCGCTTTATTGACTAATGTAAGGCTTAAACCAATTTTTAGTTATTCTTGTATTTTATTGATTATGACATATTTATTACCGCTTAATTAATTATTATATTTTATTAATTGTGTTCACCCAGATGCGGTACGCATACAAAGTACTTTTTTGAAATAAAATGTTAAACCAAGGGACAGAATGTACACATGGTTATAACATAATTATTTTAAATTTAAAGATATCGAGACGCGGAATGCGCACATGATCCTTTTATTATTTAAGTATATCAATCCAAGGTTCGGGTATGAACACATGAGCTAATATTTAAAGTGTGTCTAAAATTTTAAGATTTGTTTCCGCGATGACATGAAACAAAGAGACTACGCCCTGGTTTTCGTTCATAAAATTTTGTCGCAGCTTGCGAATTATTTTCTTTTAAAATTGGAGTTTTCATATTCTTTAGAAAAGCTTTTAATTTCAATTCTATTTAATGCAGAAACTGTTCTCTGAAGTTGTGACTTACAGTATTATTTTAAAAAGAAAAAGAAAAAGTATTATGAACACATGAGCTAATATTTAAAGTGTGTCTAAAATTTTAAGATTTGTTTCCGCGATGACATGAAACAAAGAGACTACGCCCTGGTTTTTGTTCATAAAATTTTGTCGCAGCTTGCGAATTGTTTTCTTTTAAAATTGGAGTTTTCATATTCTTTAGAAAAGCTTTTAATTCTATTTGTTGCAGAAACTGTTCGCTGAAGTTGTGACTTACAGTATTATTTTAAAAAGAAAAAGTCTTCTATTCAGGATCATACACCAATCTTTGGAAAAAGAACTGCAACACCTAATTGAATTTCTCAACAAAAAATTAAATCCTAAATTCCAGTATTTTTTAAAAAAAAGAAGAAGAAACAAGACAAATATGTCACCAAAAGATAATTCTTTACAATAATGATGAGAAGTAGGTACATAAACTGAAGAAACGAATGTATTTTTGGTTTTCTTACCTTTCCTTTCATTTCATTTCCTTTCGTTAATTAATTTCATTAACAAAATTAATTAAACAATGATCTAACTACAATAATTTCCGAATAGTAATTCCATACAAATTTTGACTTCACTTAAATGATCACATGCTTCATATCAACAATAAACCTAACTACAAACATGAAATTGAACATATAAAAAACGAAGTATTTAGTTGCTAAAGCTTTTCAGATTACATAAAAAAAAAAATAAAAAATAAAAAAAAAAAAAAAAAACAGGGATTTATTATATGGCTTTAGTAAAGAGATTCGAGTGTTACCTTTTGCGAAAATTTTACTAAGTAATCGACTTAATCTACTAATTATAAAACTCCTAGATCTCACGAACTCGAAACCACGAACAAAATCCCGAACTCCGTCTTCAGATTCAATAATTTTGCCAAAACTTTTCTTTCTTCTTCGTTGCGCAATTCTGTTCTCTTCTCTTTTTTTTCCCGTCAGTTTTTCCTTCTCCAAAACTTACTCCGTTTTCTTTTTCTGTCTTCTCCTTCCTGTTTCCTCTCAATTTTGTTGCCTTTTCTTTTTTTAATCTTTCAATTTTTGTTTCGTTCTTTTTGTTTTTGCTTTCTGTTTCTCTTCAGATTTCTTTTTGTTTTTCCTTTTTTCTGATATTGTGTGTATATGAAATTATATTTAGGAGATAGTTGGGATGTGGGGAGTTGGGATGTGAGAGGCGGATGTGTGTTATGTAAAGAGTGGGGAGTTAGGCTAAGAAAGTGGGGAAGTGGAGAAGAGATGTGTTATTATTATTATTATTATTATTATTATTATTATTATTATTATTATTATTATTATTATTATTATTATTTTAGTATTTTATATATACATATATATATATATATGTATATATAAACTTACTTTTAGATTTAAAGAAAACTATATAAATAATAAAACCCAATATTTACACTATAGTTTAAATAATGCTAAGAAAAATACTATTATAACTTACATTTAAATTAGAAGAAATCAAGTTATATATATATTCTTCTATTTAAACATAAAAAACAAATCTTATATTCTAAGATTGTGAATATTTTTTGTAGTTTTTTTTTTAATTTTCTTAAATAAAACCTATTAAGAGTAAGATAAAAATTTAAAGTATTAAGATTAGACCTAAAAGAAATATTTACACCAAAATAGTATAGAATTTGGGTGTGGTCAAAAATTAGTTGTTCACACCGCCAGCATCTATCACTGCACAGCCACTTCAGAGTTACCAGGGTGGTTATCAGGGTCGTCAGGGCCAGTTCCGGAGTTATCAGCCACATCAGCAGAGATCTTGCTATAGTTGTGGTAGCCCGGGGCATATTGCCAGATATTGCCCCCGAGCTTCAAGTGGACCCCAGTATCAGGGTTCCCGTGCCTTGGTTCCCGCAGCAAGTTCACCCTTACCCCCTCAGCCATCTAGGGTTGGTGGTCGAGGTGCCAGAGGTGGTGGTCAGGCTCATAGAGGTGGAGCACAGGCCATGAGAGGTAGGGGTCAGCCCGTAGCAGGTAGACCTAGAGATGTGAAGGTTGGAGGGGCTCAGCCCCGTTGTTATGCTTTTCCTGCTCGTCCTGATGCTGAGGCTTCTGATGCAGTTATTACAGGTACGGTGTCAGTTTGCAGCCGAGAGGCTTCAGTGTTATTTGATCTGGGTTCTACATTCTCCTATGTGTCTTCATATTTTTCCCCTTATTTGAGTATGCCCCGTGATTCCTTGAGTACTGTTGTACATGTGTCTACACCGGTGGGTGATTCTATAGTGGTAGATGGAGTCTACTGTGCTTGCGTAGTAGTTATTGGTGGTCTGGAGACGCAGGTTGATCTTTTGCTTCTTGGTATGGTTGACTTTGATGTTATATTGGGTATGGACTGGCTATCTCCCTATCATGCTATCTTGGATTGTCATGCCAAGACAGTGACCTTAGCCTTGCCAGGAGTACATCATTTAGAGTGGAGAGGGACTCCTAGTCATTCTTCTAGTAGAGTTGTTTCTTATATGAAGGCTCGGCGTATGCTCGAGCAGGGTTGTTCGACCTATTTGGCCTATGTTCGTGATTCTAGTGCTGAGGTTCCTTCTATAGAGTCTGTGCCCGTGGTTCGTGAGTTTCTTGAGGTATTTCCTGATGACCTGCCGGGTATGCCACCCGACAGGGATATTGACTTTTGTATTGAGTTAGCTGAGGGCACTCAGCCCATTTCTATTTCCCCGTATTGTATGGCTCCGCCAGAGTTGAAGGAATTAAAGGAAAAATTACAGGATTTGATGGATAAAGGCTTCATCAGGCCTAGTGTTTCTCCTTGGGGTGCTCCAGTATTGTTCGTGAAGAAGAAAGATGGCTCAATGAGGATGTGTATTGACTACCGGCAGTTGAATAAGGTTACTATCAAGAACAAGTATCCTTTGCCGAGGATTGATGACTTATTTGATCAGCTTCAGGGTGCTACGGTATTCTCTAAGATAGACTTGAGATCTGGTTATCATCAGCTGAGGATCAGAGCGTCTGATGTGCCTAAGACGGCTTTTCGCACTCATTATGGGCATTATGAGTTTTTTGTCATGTCGTTTGGGTTGACTAATGCCCCCGCTTCTTTTATGGAGTTGATGAATCGGGTATTCAAGCCTTATTTGGACTCATTTGTGATCGTGTTTATAGATGACATCTTGATATATTCTCGTAGTCGGGAGGTGCATGGGCAACATCTTTGGATTGTTCTCCAGACTCTGAGGGATCGGCAGTTGTTTGCTAAGTTTTCTAAGTGTGAGTTCTGTGGCATTCTTGGGCCACGTTGTATCGGTAGAGGGCATTCATGTGGATCCGAAGAAAGTTTCAGCAGTTAGAGATTGCCTAGGCCCACTTCAGCCACAGAGATTCGGAGTTTCTTGGGCCTCGCAGGCTATTATCGCCGGTTCGTGGAGGGGTTTTCATCTATAATNCCTTGACCACGACACCAGTGTTAGTGTTGCCCACAGGTACAGGGCCTTATACCGTGTATTGCGATGCTTCGCGGGTTGGGCTTGGTGCAGTGTTGATGCATGATGGGAAGGTTATAGCCTATGCTTCTCGTCAGTTGAAGATTCATGAGAAGAACTATCCAGTCCATGATTTGGAGTTTGCAACTATTGTTCACGCTTTGAAGATTTGGAGGCACTATCTGTACGGAGTGCCATGTGAGCTGTTCACGGACCATAAGAGCTTGCAGTATCTATTCAGACAGAAGAAGTTGAACATGAGGTAGAGAAGATGGTTAGAGTTGCTGAAGGATTATGATATTACTATCCTCTATCATCCGGAAAAGGCCAATGTGGTGGCCGATACTTTGAGCCGGAAGTCAGTCAGCATGGGTAGTTTGGCCTATTTGTTAGTTGGGGAGCGACCTTTGGCTTTGGATGTTCAGGCGTTAGCCAATCGATTTGTTAGATTGGAGGTTTCTGAGGGTGGCAGTGTTTTGGCCCATACCGTCGCTCGTTCTTCATTGTATGACTGTATTCGTTCTAGGCAGTATGATGATCGTCATTTGTGCGCTCTTAGAGATACGGTTCGGCACGGACGTGCCAAGCAGGTCACAGTTGATGCTGAGGGAGTTTTGAGATTGCAGGGTCGTATATGTGTTCCCGATGTCGATGGAATTCGTGAGCTGATACTACAGGAGGCCCATAGTTCCCGGCATTCCATTCATCCGGGCGCCACAAAGATGTACCAGGACTTGAGGCAGCATTATTGGTGGCGTAGAATGAAGAAGGATATTGTGGCGTATGTAGCTCGATGCTTGAATTGTTAGCAGGTTAAGTATGAGCACCAGAGACCCGGTGGATTGATGCAGCAGATTCAGCTTCCCGAGTGGAAGTAGGAGCGTATCACGATGGATTTTGTAGTTGGGCTTCCACGGACTCATAGGATGGTTGATGTAGTATGGGTTGTTGTGGGTAGGCTAACCAAGTCAGCACGTTTCATTCCTGTGTCAGTTTCATATTCAACGGTGAAGTTGGCAAAGATCTACATGAGAGAGATTGTCAAATTGCATGGCGTGCCCTTATCTATTATATCAGACCGAGGTAGTCATTTTACCTCCCATTTCTGGAGAGTATTTCAGCGAGAGTTGGGCACACAGATTGAGTTGAGCACAGCATTTCATCCTCAGACGAACGGACAGTCCGAGCGTACTATTCAAATTTTAGAGCATACGTTGCGAGCGTGTGTCATCGACTTTGGTGGTTCATGGGATCAGTTCATGCCCTTAGCGGAGTTTGCCTACAACAACAGTTATCAGTCGAGCTTCCAGATGGCTCCTTATGAGGCATTGTATGGTAGGCGATGTCGGTCCCGAGTCGGATGGTTTGAGCCCGAAGAGGCTAGATTGTTGGGTTCTAAGTTATTCCAAGACGCCTTGGACAAGGTGAAGATTATTCAAGATATACTTCGTACAGCTCAGTCCAGGCAAAAGAGTTATGAAGATCGTAAAGTTCGCGATTTGGCTTTCATGGTGGGAGAACAGGTGTTCCTTCGAGTGTTGCCTACGAAGGGCGTGATGAGATTCAAAGAGAAGGGCAAGTTGAGCCCTATGTATATTGGTCCATTTGAGATTTTGGACAAGGTAGAAGAGGTGTCCTACAGACTTGCATTGCCACCGCATTTATCAGTCGTGCATCCAGTGTTTCACGTATCTATGCTCCGGAGGTACATTGCAGATCCTTCTCATGTTCTGGACTTCAGCGGTGTCCATTTGGACAAGAATTTGGCTTATGAGGAGGAGCCGGTAACCATATGAGCTAGGTAGGTTCGTCAGTTGAGATCGAAGAGTTATCCTCCGGTCCATGTTTAGTGGAGAGGTCAGCCTGCTGAGGCAGCTACTTAGGAGTCCGAGTCCGATATGAGGAGTCGTTATCCCCATCTTTCCTAAGATTCAGGTACATTTCTATGTCCGTTCGAGGACGAACGTTTATTTTAGAGGTGGAGATTGTGATGACCCAAAAGGTCATCCTAAGTAAATTCAGCTAAAACTGTGTTCCGAGATTCCGAAAGCCTCCGCTAATCTCACCTCGATATGTGTGCGCAGCCCGGGCGTGTAGCCAGGAAGCTTCTATGTGAAAATTTGATGAAAATGGAATGTTTGTAACAATTAAATGAATAAAGTTGACTTTGGTCAACATGTTTGGTGAACAAACCCGGACCCGTGATTTGACGGTCCCGGAGGGTCCGTAGGAAAATATGGGACTTGGGCGTATGCCTGGAATCGAATTCCGAGGTCCTAAGCCCGAGAAACGAATTTTTAAAGAAAATTATTTTCTGAAAATAATAAAGGTTTTTGAAAATGAACTTTGATATGAAAATCGTGTTACCGGGCCCGTATTATGGTTCCGGAGCCCGGAACAGGTTTAATATATGTTATGTGACTTATCAGTGAAATTTGGTGTAAAACAGACTTGAAATGACGTGTTGCAGATCAAAACTGGAAAACATTAAGCATTATGAAGTTTTAAGAAAACTCTAAGAGTTTTGAGGTTTAATTCGATGATTTTGATGATGTTTTGGTGATTTAAATGCTTGAATAAGTCCGTAGGATGTTTTGGGAGTCGTGTGTGTTTTTGGTTTTGATACCCGAGGGCTCGGGTGAGTTTCGGGTAGCTAACGGGGTGAGTTAAAGTGTAAAAATCTGGTGTTTTGGACTGGTTTCTGGTGTCTGATGTTTCCTTCAGTGCGATCGCACACAGTAATCGTGGGGTCAGGGGTCAAAATGGTCAGTGCTATCACACCATTCGGGTTGCGATCGCGGAGGGGTCTTGGGGAGTTACTGTGTGGACGCGGGGTGTGGTGTGCGACCGCACAGGGTTAGCATAGGCCTGGAGGCTGGGTAGCATAAGACTTGTGTGATCGCGCTCTTGCTCCTGCGATGGCGGAGCTTAAAGTCCCATACACTGTGCGATCTCATCCCTCCTTCCGCGATCGCACATGTATATTTCCCCAGCTATTTTAAAAGCTCCAAAACAGAATACTATACAGGATTTTCATATTTTCATCACTTTCTCCTTCCTCGAACCTCCATTGACGACCCCCAAGCCAATTCTTCCTCCATAGCCTCTTGGGTAAGTGTTTCTAACATCGATTTCTTCCATTTTTCTTCCATAATCACTAGAATCTAGGTCTTAAATCATGAAATCAAAGTAGAAATTAGGGATTTTGGGTAGAGTTAGGTTTTTGGAAATTTTGGATAATTCAACTGTCACGCCCCCAAACTAGGGGAGGCACGACTGGCACTCGATACTGTATTTGATCGAG